>ML108581.1:0-81878 GCA_003697995.1 Taxidea taxus jeffersonii | reverse complement strand
AAAAAAAAATACCCTAAAGCTAAAGGTTATGTTGGGACCAAATATACCAAGGGCAGGCGGGGACCACTTCTGGGAGAGGATGGTATGTAAAGACAAATGGCACAGAAATAATTATTTTATTCCAATTAGAACTGAATCTAATGGTCAAACAAGGTATAAACTGCACACCTCCAGGGGGTGCCATCCAACCAAAGAACAATGTAGGTAACAAACCAGTATAGTTGTGCAACAAGACAGCCTTATCTTTTATGACCCCTTTATCCTTTCTGCCAGGAAGCATGGCCATCAATGTAGAACATAATTTACGGTGAACTCAAGTTCTAGCTGGAATTTACAGTGAACTCAAGTTCTAGCTGGGAGAGGAGATGCTCAGAGAGAAGTTGGATACTTTTATTAACATTTATAACAATAGTAGGCAATTATAGTTAACACAGATTTAAAATGTGTCTGAAACTCTACTAAACACTTCACATATGTTCTTCCCTTTTACCCTCAACTCCAGTACTGTTGCTGTCCAGCCAACAGTCATTCTTCCTCTTCCTTTCTAGCAAAACTTTCTTCTGTTTAGGTGGCCCTACCGTTCCCAAGGTTTTTATTTATCATGATAAATCATGATCATTTAAGTCAATCAAGGCAACATTATCCCCAAAGACAGTGATTGATCTAGGAGTTAGGCAGGTGACCAGATCTGGTCAATGAGGAATAAAGGAACATGTGATATTTTCCAGAGATGGCAAATATTTCCCTCCCCGATAAGAGAGAGGCCACATAAAGGCTATCCTTTTTTTTTTTTCTTTTCCTTTTTTGGTAACTTGTGTTTTCCATTTCTGCTTTGCAAGTACCGTGTTAAGATATGAAGTTTAGGGGTGCCTGGGTGGCTCAGTGGGTTAAGCCTCTGCCTTCGCCTCCGGTCGTGATCTCAGGGTCTTGGGATCAAGCCCCGCATTGGGCTCTCTGCTCAGCGGGGAGCCTGCTTCCCTTCCTCTCTCTCTGCCTGCCTCTCTGCCTACTTGTGATCTCTGTCTCTGTCAAATAAATAAATAAAATCTTTTTAAAAAAAGATATGAAGTTTATTGCTGCTGTGGCCTTCCCACAAACTAAGAATAATGAAAATACCAAACAAGAACCCTAATATCTCCTTGTTATTGAGCCAATACTGGCTCTGCCTCCCTTGAAATTTTTTGTGAAGTGAGATAATTAAATGTCTTTATAGTTTATGCCACTACTAATTGAGTATCTTCTTACTTGTACCCAAACGAATTCCTGCTGATAAAATATTTTCCATTTTATGGGTTAAATAATACATTTTACAAGTTAAATAACAATCACAGAGTTAGTAAATGGAATGGCTATGCTTTAAGCCAGGTCTGCCTGAACCTAAGCTTTTCACTGCTGCTCTCCTGCTTGGAGCTAAGTCTAGGTACCTTCCAGGGAATTACATTCTGAGGCAGTGTACTAGCCCAATCAAATAAGAAGCGCTCCCAGCAGTGGACAGCTCCACTGGGTAGAGAGCTGTCACTGGAAATGTCCAAGCCAAGATGACTATCTCTAAGTGTTGTTGGTGAGAAGAGTCAGTCTCTGAGCAGACAAAGTAAGGAAGATGGACTCTAAGAGGCAAACGTTCCAGAAATGTGCTCTGCAGTAGAATCAAATGAACCAAAAACCAGGTGAGAAAGAAGTTGCAGCCTTGGCTGACCAGGTTTTCCCTCTGAGGAAGTGTCTCAGGCATTTGTACTCAGAGAATGGGCATGATGGCTCTGCTCCTGGACTTCTGGGGGCCATGGTGTGATGACTGGTAAAGTTCAGAGTCTTGGCTATGCCGTTCCTTAGCTGTGAACTGTAGCTTCCTCCTTTGCCAAATGGGAAGAATGGCTTTGGTGTACTTCACAGGGCCACTGTGAGGGTTAAAGGAGATAATGATACACTTTCACAAACACTTATTGAGGACCTACTGTGGGCCATGCCTTCCGTTGAATCCTGAGGTGTGTGTAAGCTGCAAAGAGCTTTCCAAGTTTAAAATATTAAGCCTTGTCCTTCATTTTTAAAATTTGTACAACTTCTCTCTCCTTCCTACCCCACCAAGGAAGCAAAAAAAGGACCCCATTCATCTGTTTTGAAATAAATTTAGCTCTTATCCAGGAAAATAGAAGAAATGGCTCCAACAGGCAGAGTTTCCAGCAAGACAAATCCCCCAATGGCCTCACTCTGCCACCGCTCAATAATGGTATTTGCTATAAATCAGAGAGCTTCTTTATCAAGTGCCTCGGACACGCTTGGGACGGATTTAGCCCTAGAGTGAGATTAATCACAAATGCTTCTTTAGAAAGAGTGATGGGTATGAATAAGAAGGTTCAGTGGACATCATTTTGATTCACTCCGATTGCTACAGATAGCTGGAGTTTGCAGAGCTAGGGTTCTAAGTTTTTAAACATTTCTCAGTTTGAGAAAATACATTGCATCCAAAAATTATCCCTAACAATGACCTAGAGGGACAGAGTTTGAAAGCAGCTACCATGTGTATCAAACACTATGCTTATGTCATCTCTCTATGTCCCTATAACAATTCTGTGAGATAGGTCTGGTTATCCTCATTTTACAGAGGAGAGGAGTGAGACCTCTAGCAGTAAGATGGCTTGTATAAATGACTAGGTGTCAGAGAAGAGAATGAAATGCAGGTCTGTTTGACTCTAGAACCTTAGCATAGAGCCTCTTGGAGCCTTGATTAGAGCTCCCTGGCGGCCAAGCTCCATGTAGTCAGCAAGAAATCAATGGAAGTGATTTATTGAGATTGCTGGCTCCAACAGTGAGGCTTCAAAGAGTCCCTCAGGACCCATCATTATTGATGCTTTCTGTGATGGCCTTCTTGAATATCTCACTCCCCCCCCCCCCCAGGGTGGCAGATGAGTGGATGAATGAATGAATGAATGTCTGCCAAACAGAATAAGAATCTACCTCCTCTCTCCTGGTTTACAGTATGGTAGTCGTGGAAGGTGTGGCACCACTCAGACCCTACCCCTTCTTCAAGAGAACCCATGTGGAGACCATGGGGGACCAGCGCTCCCGCTGCCACACCTCCAGATCTACCAATGATGCTTAACCTGGACTGCCCCTAGCTGGTGACTGAGGACAGCAGGGGGCCAGGGCTGGGCAGGGCCACTCTTGCCTCTAGTGAGGTACCTGTAATGGATGATGATTGCTCAGGGACTTCCTGTTGGCCTTGCTGAGCCTCTTAGAACTGTGCTATAGTCAGAAGCTCTTCTGAGTCCATCCTCTTTCCTCCCCAGGCCCCTGCCCCATGGTCTGAAGGCTCTGCCTGCCTGCTCCCGCCTACCCTGCCCTTCATCACTCACGTGTTTCCCAATGACTTTCTTGCACATCTGGTCCTATCTTCATGCCTGCTTCTTGGAGAGCTCTAAGGGACAGACTCAGTGATTCTATTTCCCCAGCCCACTGTCTACAGCCAGGAACACAGATCAATAGGGCGGTATTGTCATGGAATGGAATACTACAGAATAGTGCAAATGAATGAATTAGAAATATAAATATCAACATGGGGACATCTTAAAAATATAATAATGCTGAGCAAAACCCCCAAAGTGGTGCAGAATGATACATACAGTATGTAACATTTCTATGAAGTTTTAACATGTGTAGAACTTCATTTGAAAAAAGGCAAAAGAATGGAAATAAATACCCAGAGGGCCAAAAAGAAAATGTGTAAGACAAGGTGATACCTTGTTTGATATGTATATAATAAAAATATAAAAGACACACCAGGGAATGATAAGCACCAAATTCAGGAGAGAGGTGACCACTGTGGATAGAAAGAAAGGAGAAGGCAATCAGCTTTTCTGTTTTAAGCCGGATAGTGGGTACAAGGTGGTGCATTGTACTTACACTTTTTATATGCCTGAAGTATTCCATAAAAAATTAATGCATATTAAATCATACCCAACCTTGTGCCTGTTTTGAAAAAATATTAAAATGATTTGGAACTGGCTTTCGTGGAAAATCTGGGATCCGTGTTGTCCCATGCCAGTGGCTAGGGCTTTGTCTCTTATGGCTGTTCCTGCCCTGAGCAACAATTACTTATTACTTATTTTTGTGCTTGTTTCTACTCTCTCCCTCTTCCAGCCCCTTACTGGACCATGAGCTCTCAGAAAGAAGATGCTCAACTCCTTATTTCTGAATCCCCAGTGGCTATGACAAGTAGCAGGGGAGCAATACGTATATTATTATGTTTTTAATAATCAGGAGATAAGAAAACGGGATCGTCAAGAGAGAAGGCAGGCAGGTAGAGCAGACATAACTCAGGTCTACCACATAGCAGAAGGGCAGAGCCTGAGCCCTGCTGAGCCCCACTGCACGTGCACGTGGGATCCGCAGTGGCGTTCCTCGGGGACCAGGCTGGAGGGTCTGACACACTTGACTTCCTGTTACTCTACCAGCTACTTTATCAAAGGCTTCGTGGGTTTCATTTTCAGTCTTCCTCACTTGGAGAGTTGGGCATCATCATTCCTTATTAAAGTTAAAGGCACTGGGAGACCCAGCAAAGTAGAGAGCTACTGAAGTCCCCCGCAGCTAATGAGCATGCTCAGGTTCACACAAAAGTCATGGTGCTCTCAGTTGTCCACTATGGGATTCTGCATCCAGGTTGTCTGTCTGTTTTGCAGAAGACATGACCTGTCGGTCTGTTGGGAGGCCAATCTTCCATGTATGAACGTGTCCCTTTATTCAACACGCCTATTTTGCAGGCATTCCCGCCCCAGGCACCAGAAGACAGTGAAGACAGTCTCAGCCCGTTTCTCAAAGAGCACACACCGAGGAGGACAGCCAGAGGCATAACCAGGTTGTCAGTGCTGTGGGGTCAGTTGCATGGTAGGGGAAGGTCAGGGGGCAGTGCCAGAATGAAGACGTGCTGTATCACCCAGAGAAGGTGTCAAGTCTTCCTAGAAATGTGACCTCCAGATGGGAGCCAGGTAAAGCCACATGGAGGCACGGGATGGTATGTGGCCGAGGAGAGAAATGGTTCCTTCCTGTAGGAAGAATAGCTTCTCTGAGGTCTGAAGAGGGGAAAATAAAGGGACAGGGCTTTATGTGATACCGTTTGGGCATCCTCCCAGAGTATCCCTCTCATCTGCTCCCTAGGTTCAGGATCCTAGGCTTCAGGGACCTTTCCTGGGCACCCACTTTGCTTCTCCTCAGACCTACCCACCCAAGCTGTGTGAGACCAGGTCCTCCAAGAAAGCAGAGAGCAGAAACTGAGACAGAACCACACGTGCAGACATCCAGAAGGGTAACCGCCTATGAGAGAAAATGAGTGGGAAGGCCGGCTGAGCTGTGGACTGTGATGCCAAACTGACCGCCAGCGAGGGAGAGTGGGAAGGAAGATTGAGAGGAAATATCTTGTCTACGGCCATACCACCCTGAATGCGCCCGATCTCGTCTGATCTCGGAAGCTAAGCAGGGTCGGGCCTGGTTAGTACTTGGATGGGAGAGGAAATATCTTGGTGCTAGGTTTGGCAAGGCTGCCTGGGGTTCCTTGAGATGAAGTTTCCCGTGAGAGAGCTGAGTCTCCTGGGAGAGGCCCTGCATGACTAGCCCTCCCTGGCTTGGCCACTGGCTGGGAGAGGTCAGGGCAAGTGTGGTGCAAAGGTGGTGCCAGGTTTCAGAGAGCAGTTGGTGGGACCATCGGTCAGTGACACTCTCTGAAGTTGGACATCCAGGAGGCACGTTCTTGAGGCCACCTTGCTGCCCTAGGTCTTTGACCCAAAGTCCAGCTCTCCTTTGGTCCTTATTCCTGAGTTGCAGCGGGGGAAACACATCTGACCAGAGGTCGTGTAGGGTGGTGGTGGGGAGGTTGGGGGTGAGGAGGGCGTCTTGGAGCCCATCTCCCCAGCTCTGCCACTTACTGGCTGGGTCCCTGACCCTCAGTTTCCTCATCTGAAAATGTAGATGCTAGCACTTCCTATCTTGTAGGATTGTTGTAGGAGTAAATGAATTGAAATACATGGTGAGTGCTTAATAAGCATTATCCGTTATTATTTTAATGGATCCATTGTGATTCAGAGGTTGTTTCCATGCATCGGTTTGACAGGACTGCATCAAAATGTAAAAACCCTTTCTGTACCCCTGTAAATGCTGTGTGCCAGGCTCACTGGAGCCTCACTCTGTCCTTGACCCTTTGTCCATGTCTCTGCAAAGCTTCTCCTGATCCTGAGGCTTGGTTTGGGGGTCCTCTGATCCTGCAGTCTCCTCTCCCATGGAACTTTGTGCACTGACGGGTTGCGATTTTGTCATTGGTGTCATTTCCTCCACTGAACTGAGAGTTCATGGGCGGTGGGGGCCCATCCTGCTCTCTGCTGCGTCGTCAGAGCGTGGCATGCTGGCTGGTCCCAAGCCTCGCAAGGCTCAGACTCAGGGCCATCCTGCATGGTCTCGCAGGGCGTCCACCTGAAAAGGGAGTGAGGCTGCCCTCTTGCTCAAGCTCTGCATGCTGAGCAGTGTGCTCAGGGGCACTGTGTCTGCCCGGGGGGAAAGCACAGTGTTCTAATCTGCATGCACACAAAGTTGCCCTGGGCTCGCTAAGCTGGGCATCATAGAGCTGTACCTACACAGAGGAGGGCTCTTTCCTTATTTGTAAAAGGTGCCTTGTCAGCTAACAGAAGCTCTGCCCATCAGCAGGGCTCCGAACACGTGCAAGAGCAGGGCGCCGTGCCTCACAGCCTATTAGCTCCCCTTCTCGAAACTTCTGGATGAACCCTCCTGAGTCTGTTTCTGCCTGTGTAACATGAGGGGTTACATTTGTGTTCCTCTAAGGAACTCTTCTGCCCTAACATTTAAGGATTTGTGAGAGTAGGTATCTGGAGCCTACTAAGGTGTGGGAATTTAGGATTGCCCACATTGTCTCTTGGGCAAGGGTGAGCCTTGGTCATCCCCCTGCTCAGCTCCTTCCTCCCCCAGGGAGCCTGCCTGATCAAGCCCACATCTACCACATTTGCTTCGTACTTTATAGTTTATTAATTGACTTTATATACATTACTTCCTGTAATTCTCACAACAACCTAGTGATGTTTGTGTTACCATCTCATCTTATTGATGAAGGAAATGAATCTCAGAGTGATTAAATAACTTTCCCAAGACCACACAGCTAGTTAAAGGCAGAGTTCAGACTTGAACACAACTCTAGAAATTAGAGTTCCTAGCCGCTTTCTTTATGTTGCTTAAATCTTTTCTCTGCATTGCATGTTTCATTCCTCTGTTTAGAATATAAGAACAGGATTGCACTTCCTTCTAGTTCCTCTGAAACACACACAGTAGGTGCTGTCTAAATGTTGTCTGAGGAAAAGCCAACAAGCTTGACATGCAACCTCATCACCTGTCGAATTCTAGAAAAGTCCCGCGCAAGTATAGACCCCAGGCGTGTAAGACACTACTCAAGCTGACACCGTCTGCGTATGCACCTGGTGCAGCTGGTATGACACCGTTAAGGGGACAACTCCATGGAAAACAACAACGACCAGCTCTCCTGTCTTTCCTGCTAGCGACTGTAGCCAGGTGCTTGGCTTCCCTGTTTCTGCACTGTGTTCTTCCCTGTTCTCTCCTCCTCTCAGCCTAGGCTCTGCTCCTCCTCTCCCTTAGTATCCCCACCTCCTTGACCCTTCCAGCTGTGAGCTGTTTCTCTCTTCTAAACTTGCCTCCTCCTAGCTTTGGAGCATTCATCCGGAATCTCCCAGAGCCCTCCCCACAGATGTCCGTGGGCAGCCCCACAGCCTGCCCTGTCTCAGATTCTCAGGCACTGCTAAGATACATGGCAAGTGCAGGTGCAGACTCATTTATACCTGTGAAGCTGCGGACTTACACAGATGGGTCCACCTGGCCACACGGATCCTTGTCCACTGGGCCAAGAGCAGATACAGGGACACGCACGTGTGTCCTGGGGAGCAAAGGGCCCACATGCAAACCCACTTGTGTTTTATACACAACAGGCATGCCCAGATGCACAGTTCATGTACAGACAAGACTCTCAAGGCTTCACCTGACCATGTGCCGCTGAGGCTGCCTGGGACGCACATCCCTCAGGGTGTGCAAACACAGTGCCATGTGCCCCACAAGGAGACAAGCACATGCATGGAAGGGCAAGGAAGGCAGCCATAGCCGCCTCCTCCCAAGGAAGATTCCATCCCAGCAGGGAAGACACAGGCTCACGCCTTCTCCTTGGGGCCAGCTCTACCTTTGCCAGGTTGTCTGGCCCTCGGAGCAGAGCCAGAACTTGTGGTCTGGGAGTCCCCAGGTGCCACACTCTGGCCTGTTACCTCCACATTCCTCCACTCCTCTCACCAGGCACACTCTGCTCTCAGCGGGGAAGGCACTAAGGCTTGAGGTAATTAAATATCTCTCTTTGCTTCGGCAACATTGATCTGCACAGGGGCACACTCTGACTCCGAAGGAACAAAGCTTTTAATTTCCCGGCTGGAATATGCTGTTCTGAGACTTGTTTCATGTGTGAGTCATAGGAGGAGAAATTACAGCACATGCTCCGGTCTTCAGAGCCTTCTCTGGCTTGTAAGGCTCTTTTGTACTGTTTCATCTGAGTCTCACAATAAGCCTGTGGGAAAGGTGGTGTAAGTCCATTTTACAGATGAGGACAGTGAGGCCAAAACAGCAACAACAGCTGTCACTGACTTCCCACTGTGTGTCAGGCCCCTGTTCTAAGTACTTTGTATGTTTTAATTTTTAGAAAATTTTTTAAAAGATTTTATTTATTTATTTGACGAGATCACAAGTAGGCAGAGAGGCAGGCAGAGAGAGAGGGGGAAGCAGGCTCCCTGCTGAGCAGAGAGCCTGATGTGGGACTCGATCCCAGGACCCTGAGATCATGACCTGAGCCGAAGGCAGAGGCTTAACCCACTGAGCCACCCAGGTGCCCAATTTTTAGAAATTCTTAGGGTGATACTAAGAGGTAGGTCTGTCATCATCCCTATTTTACAGAGAGGAAACTGAAGCACAATAAGATCATATGAACAGACTGAGGTCACCTACTTGGTGGGCAGTCTGGTCCGTCAGATGCTGTACGAAGTTAAAGGCATTTGGCACAGGGTTTTTGTCTTTTGGGTAAAAATCTAAAGCAATGACTCCCCGTGTTCTGGCTACCAATGAGCACATATAGGATTTTCATATATTGCTGACTCCACACTTTAAAGATTTTATTCATTACAGTCATTAAGAAACGCCTTGTCTCAGGGCACCTGGGTGGCTCAGTAGGTTAAGCCTCCGACTCTTGGTTGCAGCTCAGGTCAGGATCATAACGTCGTGGGAACGAGCCCCGCCTCAGTCTCCGTGCTCAGCGTGGAGTCTGCTTCAGCTTCTCTCTCCCTCTGCCCCTCCCTCTCTCAAATAAGTAAATAAATAAATCTTTTTTTTTTTTTTTTAAGAAATAGCTTGTCTTATGCCATTTCTATGAGACATTTGAAGTTTTGAAAATAGCTTGAGGTACCTTGAATCTCCCAAATATTGCTACTGATTGAGGTGTGTTGGGATCGAGGGGATCCAGGCTGGAGACCCCTGAGATATGGAAGAGTTCCATAAGTTCCTAAAATTGACCTGGGTTTAAATCCTGCCTCTGCCATTTACCCCTTATGTGTCCTTGGGCATGTAACATACCTGCCTGAGTCTGGTTCGCTTCCCTGCCGTGTCAGATGGAAACCATAGCACCCGTAAGTGGAACAACAAGGGCACAGGAGAGTGATCACAGATGCCCCCACAATACCTCTGAGTGGGGAAAGCAGTATTTGTAATTCTCAGAAACATGATACAGCCGGCAGAGGTATATGAAATCAGTTACGTAAATTATGAACTATATATCAAAGTTCTATTTGTCCTGAGACAGGATGGAAATCAGCACATTTCTCATCAGGATAGAAAATAAGAACAGAGAAAAACCAGGAGCTCTTTGGAATAACTCAGCCGCAGAGAGCCTTCATTCTCTTTATGGGCACTCTGTTGGGGATCCCCAGGACCACCATTGTTCATCTCGATGCTTGCCTGCTTCTGTGTCACTTGATGTACACCTTCTGACTCTTTTAGCTATTTGGTAGTTTAACAAGAGTCGGTTGTGGTTTTGTCCTTAGGTATTGTGCTTATGTGAAAGCAAGAACAAATCTTGCTTTCTCCTTGCCAATCCCTGAGGAGTCCTGGCCTTCCAAAACCTCCATCTGTGGTGTGTCTCCATCCTTGCTCTCTCCTTTCTCACCTGTCTTGCCTTTTTCTATTTAGAATAATTCAAGAGAGTGAGTGCAAGTCTCAACCACATTAAGAGAAACAACTGGTTTTTTGATCATGAGCCTCTACTAGCCTTGGAAATTTTGAGTATCTAGTACCAATGAAGGCATATTTCTTTGTTCACAAATTATATTGTTATTTCTCTACTAATACTTTATGCATGAGACATACACAAATGGAAATTTCTAAGATAGGGCTTTAAAAAAAACATGAGATAAAAATAAACAATAATTAAAAATAATTTATTAATGAGACAAAAATGTTTGTGCACACTAGAATATTATGTTTTTGAAGATCTTGGTTTAACACTTCCTGAGATAGTTATTTAAAGACCTCGTCCAATGTTCAGTTTATATGAGAGGTTGAATTTAATCACTATCTCTGCTGTAAGAGACCACCAACAGTGAGTTTCATCATAGAAAATGTTTGCAAAAATGTTGCAAACTCTTGACTTTTCGAAAAACAATTGCAGATCTCATCTTTAGATAATTCCCTCAACAACTTAGCTTTATGATAACTAGTGAACCTCTATTTGGTGTAGAAGGTTTTCATTATCTTTACCCAGCTCTAGTAGTTTAGATAATATAATCTGTAAATCCACTTAACTGTGCGTATGTCAACTAAAATAAGCCAGGAAATATTGAAAACCTAAAGTTGAATGAGGACTCTATAGGTAGCCCTTCTGCATTGTAAGACACTTAACAGTTTCCTCAAGATCCCTCACAGACAGTAGGTAACAAATAGGATATCACAGCATCATTGTCCATCTGTATGTTACACCTTAGCAGACCTTAATATTTTACATTTAAATATGTAAATAGAGGGCTAATATGTTGTCCCCCAAAGCTTCCATGAGTCATTGTGCATGCTGTCTGGGTAGGTCAACCTCATTTTGGAGACCACTGGGCTGGAGAACAATGAGATTCAGGATGATGGACAGCTACATACTCAAGTGGGAGGGCACCATATTTTAATATCTGTCTTTAACACCTATCTGATAGGATAATTGTGAGAAATAAATAAAATGACATAGTAAGTGTTCAATGAATATCAATTCTTTCTTTCTCCTTCTCCGCTATTCAACCTGAGGCCAAATGAAAGAAATGAGATGGATTCAGGGAAGATATTCTGGCCAGAAGTAAAATTGTAATTTTGGATGTGTTTCTGTTTTGGTCTTTCTGGTGGTTCTTCCATAAACACAATGCCCCAAATAGGAGAAAGGCCTGCACAATAACATATCTTATTATAATACAGATGATATGCCCTTCCTAGCCTGCTCCACATAAACACGTACACTGCTGGTCTTTCTCACTGATGCCAATTTCTTCATCTGATATGGATATTGACTACTCTCCTAGATCTGACTCCAGCTCCTGGATGGTTAAGTAATGTTTATGTATGTAGATTTTGTGCCTTTAACTCTGGTTGATCCATCCATGCGTTATGCTTGAAGGGAGGCCTGGGCATTCAGCCCAATTCATACTTGTGGCTCAGTTTTAACAGATGTCCACAAATTCTTTGATAGTTCTCTTTTTAAGATGTGGAGCTTAGCTCATCTCTTGGTCTAATGTGAGCTGGATCTAGTGACTTGATTTTAAGGAGCTAGAATATGACAAAAGTGATGGCATGTCATTTCTGAGATTGGATTATAAAAAAAGCTGTGATTCTCTCTCATTTGCTTTCTCCCCCTCTCAGGTAATTGCCATGGGGAAAGTCAGATTCCATGTCTTAAGAAACCTGAGGGAGCCTTGTGCTGAGGCCCACATGGCAAACATCCAACATGACCAGCCAACAGCCAGACAGAAACCAAGGCCTTCTGCCAATAGCCTTGTGACTAAGTCGTCTTTTTTTTTTTTTTAAAGATTTTATTTATTTATTTGACAGAGAGAGATCACAAGTAGGCAGAGAGGCAGGCAGAGAGAGAGGGAGAAGCAGGCTCCCCATCGAGCAGAGAGCCTGATGCAGAACTCAATCCCAGGACCCTGAGATCATGACCCGAGCCAAAGGCAGAGGCTCAACCCACTGAGCCACTCAGGCACTGGGTCTTTTTAAAAGACTAAGTCTTTTTACAAGTTGATTCTCCTGTCAGAGTCGAGCCTTCAGATAATGCAGCCCAGCCAATGGCTTGGCTGTAAACTTGTGAGAAATCCTGAGCCAGAACCCCCAGCTCAAGTGCTTCCAAATCCATGACCCTCAGAAACTAGGAGATAATATTTGTTGTTATTGTTGTTAACATATAATGTATTATTTGCCCCAGAGGTACAGGTCTGTGAATCATTAGTCTTACACATTTTACAGCACTCACAATAGCACATACCCTCTCCAATGTTCATAACCCAGGCACCCTATCCTAACCTTTTATCCCCCAGCAGACCTCAGTTTGTTTCCTGAGATTAAGAGGCTCTTATGGTTTTTCTCCCTCCCAATTCCATCTTGTTTCATTTTTTTCCTCCCCTACCTCCCACAGCTCCTCATCCTCCCTCTCAAGCTCCTCATATAGAGAGATCATATGATAATTGTCTTTTTCTGATTGACTTATTTTGCTCAGCATAATACCCTCTAGTTCCATCCATGTCATTGCAAATGGCAAGATTTCATTTCTTTTTATGGCTGTGTAGTTTTCCAGTGTGTGTGTGTGTGTGTGTGTGTGTGCGTGCACGTGTGTGTGTGTATCACATCTTCTTTATCCATTCTTCTGTTGATGAACATCTAAGTTCTTTCCATAGTTTGGCTATTGTAAATATTGCTGCTATAAACATTCGGGTGCACATGCCCCTTTGGATCACAACATTTGTATCTTTAGGGTAGATACCCAGTAGTGCCATTGCTAGGTCATAGGGAGCTCTATTTTCAACTTTTTGAGGAACCTCCCTACTGTTTTCCAGAGTGGCTGCACCAACTTGCATTCCCACCAATAGTATAGAAGGGTTCCCCTTTCGCCACATCCTCGCCAACTTCTGTCATTACCTGACTGGTTAAATTTAGACATTCTGACTGGTGTAAGGTGGTATCTCATTGTGGTTTTTATTTGTATTTCCCTGATGCCAAGTGGTGTTGAGCACTTTTTCATGTGTCTGTTGACCATCTGGATGTCTTCTTTGCAAAAATATCTGTTTATGTCCTCTGCCCATTTCTTGATTGGATTATTTGTTCTTTGGATGTGGGGTTTGATAAGTTCTTTATAAATTTTGGATACTATCCCTTTATCTGATATGTCATTTACGAATATTTTCTCCCATTCTGTCAGTTGTCTTTTGGTTTTGTTGACTGTTTCCTTTGCTGTGCAAAAGCTTTTGATCTTAATGCAGTCCCAATAGTTCATTTTTGCCCTTGCTTCCCTTGCCTTTGGTGATGTTTCTAGGAAGAAGTTGCTGCGGCTGAGGTCGGAGAGGTTGTTGCCTGTGTTCTCCTCAAGGATTTTGATGGACTCCAGTTTCACATTGAGGTCTTTCATCTATTTTGAATCTATTTTTGTGTGTGGTGTAAGGAAATGGTCCAATTTCATATTTCTGCATGTGGCTGTCCAATTTTCCCAACACCATTTGTTGAAGAGCCTGTCTTTTTTCCATTGGACATTCTTTCCTGCTTTGTCAAAGATTAGTTGACCATAGAGTTGAGGGTCCATTTTTGGGCTCTCTATTCTGTTCCATTGAACTATATGTCTGTTTTTGTGCCAATACCATACTGTATTGAGGATGACAGCTTTGAAATAGAGCTTGAAGTCTGGAATTGTGATGCCACCAACTTTGGTCTCCTTTTTCAACATTCCTCTGGCTATTCAGAGTCTTTTCTGGTTCCATATAAATTTTAGGATTGTTTGTTCCATTTCTTTGAAAACAATGGAAGGTATTTTGATAGGGATTGCATTAAATGTGTAGATTGCTTTAGGTAGCATAGACATTTTCACAATATTTATTCTTCCAATCCATGAATATGGAATGTTTTTCCATTTCTTTGTGTCTTCCTCAATTTTTTTCATGAGTACTTTATAGTTTTCTGAGTACAGGTTCTTTGCCTCTTTGGTTAGGTTTATTCCTACATATCTTACGGTTTGGGGTGCAATTGTACATGGGATTGACTCATTAATTTCTTTCTTCTGTCTTGCTGTTAGTGTATAGAAATGCAATGTATACAATGTATTATATCACATTGATTGATTTGCACATGTTGAACCAACCTTGCAGCCCAGGAATAGATCCAGCTTGGTCGTGATGAATAATCCTTTTAATGTATGGTTGGGTCCTATTGGCTAGTATTCTGGTGAGAATTTTTGCATGCATGTTCATCAGGGATATTGGTCTGTAATTCTCCTTTTTGATGGGATCTTTGTCTGGTTTTGGGATCAAGGTAATGCTGGCCTCATAAAATGAGTTTGGAAGTTTTCCTTCCATTTCTATTTTTTTAACAGCTTCAGGAGAATACATATTAATTCTTCTTTAAATGATTGGTAGAATTCCCCTAGGAAGCCATATGGCCCTGGGCTCTTGTTTGTTGGGAGATTTTTGATGACTGCCTCCATCTCCTTACGGTTATGGGTCTGCTCAGGTTTTCTATTTCTCCCTGGTTCAGTCTTGGTGGTTTATATGTCTCTAGGAATGCATCCATTTCTTCCAGATTGTCAAATTTGCTGGTGTATAGTTGCTCATAATATGTTCTTATAATTGTTTGTGTTTCTTTGGTGTTGGTTGTGATCTGTCCTCTTTCATTCATGATTTTATTAAATGAGGTCCTTTCTATTTTCTTTCTGATGAGGCTGACCAGGGTTTTATCAGTCTTATTAATTCTTTCAAAGAACCAGCTCCTAGTTTCATTGATCTGTTCTACTGTTCCTTTGGTTTCTATTTCATTGATTTCTGCTCTGATCTTTATGATTTCTCTTCTCCTGCTGGGTTTAGGCTTTCTTTGCTGTCTTTCTCCAGCTCCCTTAGGTGTAGGGTTAGGTTGTGTACTTGAGAACTTTCTTGTTTCTTGAGAAAGGCTGTATACTTTCCTCTCAGGACCACCTTTGTTGTGTTTCGAAGATTTTGAACAGTTGTGTTTTCATTTTCATTTCTTTCCATGAAGTTTTTAAAATTCTTTAATTTTCTGGTTGACCCATTCATTCTTCAGTAGGATGCTCTTTAGCCTCCGTGTATTTGAGTTCTTTCCAACTTTTGTCTTGTGATTGAGTTCTAGTTTCAAAGTACTATGGTCCAAAAACATGCAGAGAATGATCCCAATCCTTTTTTTACCAGTTGAGACCTGATTTGTGACCCAGGATGTGATCTATTCTGGAAAATGTTCCATGTGCACTAGAGAAGAATGTGTATTCTGTTGCTTTGGGATGGAATGTTCTGAATATATCTGCAATGTTCACATAGTCCAGTGTATCATTTAAAGCCTTTATTTCCTTGTTGATCTTTTGCTTAGATGATCTCTCCATTTCAGTGAGGGGAGTGTTAAAGTCCCTACTATTATTGTATTATTGTTGATGTGTTTATTTGATTCAGTTATTAATTGGTTTATAATATTGGCAGCTCCCATATTAGGGGCATATATATTTAAAATGGTTAGATCTTCTTGTTGGACAGACCCTTTAAGTATCATATAGTGTCCTTCTTCATCTCTTATTATAGTCTTTTTCTTAAAATCTAATTTATCTGCTATAAGGATTGTCACCCCAGCTTTCTTTTGATGTCCATCAGCATGGTAAATGGTTTTCCACCCCCTCACTTTAAATCTGGAGGTGTCTTTCAGTCTAAAATGAGTTTCTTGTAGACGGCATATTGATGGGTCTTTTTTTTTTTTTTTTTTTATCCATTCTGATGCCCTGTGTCTGTGGATTGGGGCATTTAGCCCATTTACATTCAGGGTAACTATTGAGAGATATGAATTTAGTGCCATTGTATTGCCTGTAAGGTGACTGTTACTGTATATTGTCTTTGTTCCTTCCTGGTTTATGTTCCTTCTAGGCTCTCTCTTTGCTTAGATTGCTCTCTTTGCTTTCAATACTTCCCATAGGGCTGGTTTGGTGTTTGCAAATTCTTTTAATTTTTGTTTGTCCTGGAAGCTTTTTATCTCTCCTCCTATTTTCAATGACAGCCTAGCTGGATATAGTATTCTTGGCTGCATATTTTTCTCGTTTAGTGCTCTGAATATATCATGTCAGTCCTTTCTGGCCTGCCAGGTCTCTGTGGATAGGTCTGCTGTCAATCTAATATTTCTACCATTGTATGTTCCAGACCTTTTGTCCTGAGCTGCTTTTAGGATTTTCTCTTTGTCACTGAAACTTTTAAGTTGCACTATTATGTGATGGGATGTGGACTTATATTTATTGATTTTGAGGGGGATTCTCTGTGCCTCCTGGATTTTGATGCTTGTTCATTTGCCATATTAGGGAAATTCTCTACTATAATTTGCTCTAGTATATCTTTTGCTCCTCTCTCCCTCTTTTCCTCTTCTGGGATCCCAATTACTCTGATATTGTTTCATCTTATGGTATCACTTATCTCTCAGATTCTTCCCTCATGGTCCACTAGTTATTTGTCTCTCTTTTGCTCAGCTTCTTTATTCTCCATCATTTGGTCTTCTATATCACTAATTCTCTCTTTTATCATTTATCCTAGCAGTAATAACCTCCATTTTTGATTGCACCTCATTAATAGCTTTTTAAAATTTTTTCTTGGTTAGATTTTAGTTCTTTTATTTCTCCAGAAAGGGATTCTCTAATATCTTCCATGTTTTTTTGAGCCCAGTTAGCATCTTGGTAATCGTCATTCTGAACTCTAGTTCTAACATATTACTAACATCTATATTGATTAGGTCCCTAGCCATCAGTACTGCCTCTTGTTCTTTTTCTTTGTGGTGAGTATTTATGTCTCATCATTTTATCTGGATACGAATAGATGAACAAGAGAACAAAATACAAAAAGGGTGGCAAAGACCCCAGAAAAATATACAGTAACTGAATCAGAAGAGACCCAAAATGGGGGAGAAGAAAGGGAGGAAAAAAAAAATATATATATATATATATGTGTGTGTGTGTACATATATATATATTAGACTGGTGAATAGAATAGAGCCACACACTTGATTTTGGTTGTATTCTGGTCTCTTAGAAGAAACTACCTCCCAAAATTTTAAATAAATATATATATATGTATGTATGTGTACATATATATATATATGCACACACACAAAAATAAGGTTAAACACGATGAAGGGATGGAATATGACTGTAAAGATGAAAATTTTAAAAGATTCTAAATAAGGAATTGATAAGATAAGAAGTTGGTTGAAAAAAGAAAAAAAAAAGTGTGATCAGGCTGGATACTAGAACAAAGCCATGTGCTAGATTTAGGGTATGTTTTGATCTTTTAGAAGAAATTGTATCCCAAAATCTTAAAGAAAAAAAAAAGAGCTATGTATATACAAAAAATAAGGTTAAATACAATGAAAGGATTATAATATGAGTATAACAACGAAAATTTCAAAAAGATTTCTTAAAATAGGTATTGATAAGAAAAAATAGTTAAGAAATGTTAAAATAGTAAAGAGGAAAAAATTTAAAAAATAGAATAAGAAAAAAATAAAGAAAATTTAACTTCGAAAGGCTAGAGGATCATGAGGGAAAAGCCATGAATTCTATGTGTTGCTTTCCCCTAACTCTGGAGTTCTGGACTTCTCACTGATCAGTGAACTTACTCTTAGCTGGATATTACTGGAGATCTTCTGGGGGAGGGGCCTGTGGGAGTGATTCTCAAATGTTTTTGCCTGAGGCAGAATTGCACCACCCTTGCCAGGGGCCAGGCTAAGTAATCTGCTCAAGTTCGGTCTTGGAAGCTTTTGTTCCCTAAATGCTTTCTGTAGAGCCCTGGAGGACGGGAATGAAAATGGCGGCCTCCCAATCTCCGGCCATAGTAGCTGAGAGCTCAGGGCCCCACTCCTCAGTGCGCCCTTGGAGAAAAGCAGTCAATCTCTCCTGTCTCCCTGGTCTCCAGCTGTGCTCCATGCTTGCCCAGCCTGTGACCGAGTGTTTCTATCTCTGTTACCTGGGCCCATTTGGAGTCTCCAAACCCAGCAGATTCCTGCAGCGTGCTGCCGTGCTTCTCCTCTTGAAGGAGGAAGGAGGGGTGCTCCCTGGATCTGCCACTTGTGGGGTCACTCCTTGAAGAGCAGTGGTCTGACTGTGCCTTGGATTATAGTTTAAGGTAACCCCGAGCTGAGAGCTCACCCTTCAGCTCCGTCTTCCACCCTTCAGCTCCTATCTTCCCTGCTTTGATACCTGGCAGCTCTACCACACTCAGACACCCCTGATCCTTCTGTGACCCCACAGGACCTGAGGCCACACTGTCCCCACAAGGGCTCCACCCCTCACTTAGCCTCTGGAGCCATGTCCCTCAGTGGCTCAGACTTCTAAAAGTTCTGATTTTGTGCTCCACTGCTCTGCTGCTGGCCAAGAGCCAGCCTCTCCCCCTGCGGTCTATCTTCCTGTCACTTGGGATTCACTTTTCGGAAAGTGGTCGCTTTTCTGTTGCTAGAATTGCTGCTCTTCTTCTCTTTGTTCTCCTGTTGGGTTTGTAGGTGTTCAGGATGGTTTGATAACTACTAGCTGAACTCCTGGACCTGATGGTAGGTATTTCAGTTTCTTACTCCTCTGCCATCTTGCCTCCTCTCCCTTAATATTTGTTATTTTAAGGCACTAAGTTTTTGGGCAATTTGTTACATAGAGATCAATAATAGAATGTTCAAAATTCTGGGCTCACTTTCTTTGTTCCTCACTGAATTTAATTTTTGCTTTCTTGAGTTTTCTAAAACAAATGATTTCCAATTTTATTGCCTGTTTCTTGTGCCAAACCACTGTCGCTACCTCTCTTGTTTAGAGCTCAGTTTCCTCATCCAAACACCAACAACGGCTACTGAATACTGAGCAGTCATCCCATTCTAAGGGTGTGAGCACCTGTTATTCTGCCACTCATCTCTATCAGCATGTGAAGTGACCATATGATTATCCTCACATGGTGAATAAACCAAGGCTCAGAGAGGTTAAAAAAAACCAAAACTGGCCCACATTAGTATTTGAACATTGATAGGTCACACTTGAAGCCATACACTCTAAATTACTTTGCCTTTCTACCTGTGGCTTTGATCCTGGTTCCCCTCATTTACTTATGGGTTTAAGAGTAGGACAATTCCTGGCTTCACAGCTCACCAGATGATCACTGTTCCCTCCTCTGAAGGGAAGCAGCATCCACCTCAAGAGGTTCTGTGAGGGCTCGATGCAGGAAGACCTGCGAAGTGTCCACCTGTCCCACTAAACCAGTGCTGTCCAATGGAACTTTCTGTGATGGTGGAAGTGTTTCCTATCTCTCCATCATGGTAGCCACTAGCCACATGTATCTATTGGGCACTTGAAATGTGGCTTATAGAAATGAGGCACTGGATTTTTCATTGTATTTAATTAAGATCAGCTTAAATTTAACTAGCCCCCCAGGGCGAGTGGCCACCATACTAGGCAGTATAGTTTTGAACTGTAAGCTGCAGGAAGGCAGGGACCATGCTTGTTTCGCTCACCACAGCATATCTAGCAGTTACCACAGCACCTGGCACAAAAAAAGGCCCCTAGTTAATTGTAGTTAATTGTTGAATGAAAGAATAGATGTACAAATGAGTGAGCAGCCCGTTGCGGGTGTTTGATCAATGGAATCCATTCGCTGGGCAGAACACTGATGTCTGGCAGATCTCTCCTGCCTGTGCACATCTCGCCTTTTCTCCCCTCATCAACAGCAGCCAATTATGCCCTCCTGCAGAAATGTCATTGGAGCCGGGAATTGGACAGAGACTAGATTTCAGGTGACTAGGGGGACGGAGGGAGAGAAGCCCCCTACATCTCTAATGGGCCACAGAGGACAAGAAGCCCTCTCCTCATCCCTCCAAGGCTGACGAGAAAGTTTGTCTGTAACAGAGATGGTTAAATTAATGATGAGGCTCAGTGACAGGGAGGCCAGAGCAGCCCCCTAAATGTCACCTTCGTTATTTTTCAAGCCAGCACGATGAACTGCTTCCCAGTCAGCTTCCGTGTTGTTACTGTTCTGCCTCAGGGTGGAGGGATTTTTTTCCCCTAATCCCTACAACATGAGTGCTGTAAGTTCAGCGAGGGCAAGAGACAAGAAGGCACAGGCTGCTTAATAAGGAGTTTGGCTGTCACTGAGCAGGAGCTGTTGTGCAGACATGAAGAGGTGGTGGGGTGAGAGCGGCCTCGTGGGGCCCCCTTCCTGGTTACCCCACTATTATGCAGCATCTGTCTTTCCACTCCTGCCAGCGAGAGCGCCGTCTGACACTCTGATCCAACACTGGGTTGTTGGTTGGTTTGTTGGTTGCTACTTCTCTAGATCAGTATTCTAGTGTAAAACACTAGTCATGGCTGGGAGCGCAGTGAGCTCTGGGCCAGGGGTCCAGAGACACAGATAGTCTGGACTCCAATGCCACAGGTGTGGCTGACCTCTGGCAATTCACTTTCCATCCCTGAACCTCAGTTTTCTACTCTGCAAAATGGGAGGGGAGTGGGCGTGGTGATCCAGAAAACCTCTTTAAGCTCTAAGCTTCCGTAGTAGTTAAAAGTATGGGTTTTGAAGTTACAGAAAGTAAAGTTTGAACCCTGGCTCTGCTCCTTCTTAGCTGTTATTTGGCCTCTCTGGGACAGTAATAATAGAACCTCAGAGGGATGCCGTGAGGAGTAGATGAGTTAATGAATTTCAGTGGTCTCAATTCTGGCTGCATATTAGAATCACCTGAGGTGCTTTTAAAAAATAACCGTGCTGGGGCACCTGGGTGGCTCAGTGGGTTAAGCCTCTGCCTTTGGCTCAGGTCATGATCTCAGGGTCCTGGGATTGAGCCCCGAATCGGGCTCTCTGCTCAGCGGGGAGCCTGCTTCCTCCTCTCTTTTTGCCTGCTTCTCTGCCTACTTGTGATCTCTGTCTATCAAGTAAATAAATTAAAAAAAAAATAACAGTGCCTACAGCCTCACCCCTAGAGATAGTGACTTAATTGTCTGTGGTGAGGTCTAAGTGCTTGGACTGAAAAAGCTGCATAGATGCTTTCAAATCTTACTTATGGCCTAATTGGGGGGTCAGTGCTCATATATAGCTGGAACTTAGTATTTGGTGATTCAATGGATATTTTTAAGATGATTTCCATCACATCTTTCTCCAAACCTGGCTGTCTGGCCCTAAATTACACATGCCAAAAACCAGCCCCAGGCTTGTGAAATACAAATCCCCATTGATCCCTCTTTCTTCCATCCTCTTCCCTCGTCGTCAGACTCCTCCATCCCCAGCCCTGCCTTCAGTGCTCTGGACTATCATTAATGTACTTCTGGGTTCTTTACTAGCCTATTAAGTTATATTCCAGCTTCCAGCATTCATACTCAGGAGGGATCAGGGGGACACAATGATTATGAACATAGACTATGGACCCACACTGGGTTCTAATCCCAGCTGAGCTGTTTACTAGCTGTGTGGCCTTGGATTTTTTTTTTTTAAGATTTTATTTATTTATTTGACAGACAGAAATCACAAGTAGGCAGAGAGGCAGGCAGAGAGAGAGGAGGAAGCAGGCTCCCTGCTGAGCAGAGAGCCCAATGCGGGGCTCTATCCCAGGACCCTGGGATCATGACCTGAGCTGAAGGCAGAGGCTTTAACCCACTGAGCCACCCAGGCGCCCCTTGGATGCTTTTTTAAACCTTTCTGTGTTCAGTTCCCTCATCTGATTCCTAGGGATCCAAGGATCCCAATCCTTGTTTGAAATCAGTTTTTCTTCTCTATATGACCCTCTTACAGTGTTGTCCCTCTTAGGAGAAGGAAAGAAAATTGAACAATAGAGGTATTAAGCATAATGTGGAATATTTTCTAGCCTTACATCATTTCATCCCCCCCAGAAGCAAGCATCATATGCCTGTTTTGCAGAAGACAAATGTGAGGCACATAAAAGTTATTTAACCTGTCCAAAGTCGTGCAGTGAAAAGAGGCAGAGCCAGGGTCCTGCTGCCCAAGACTGACTGGCTCCAGAATCCATGATATGGGCTTCTGATGTAAGAAGAAGGGCCGTTCCTTTGGGGACGTTACTCTGCTTTGATTGAAGTCACAGCTCTGGGAGGGATGCCTGTAGTGTGGAGCAGGGAGGGAGGAAGGAGGCACCCACACCCACCCTCTTATTTGACCACAGATTCTGAACCAATTCTGCTGGGGGACAAATATCAAATTACAGGATATATCTGTGGCAGGTTTTTGGGGTTTTTTGTTTGTTTGTTTGTTTTTCGTTTTTTGAGGAAGGATAAGTAGGAAGGAATAGCATGTTTGAATAACCAGCCTCACATTTCCCAGCAAACTCATGAAGAATTAAATATGATAGCATTCATTCCTTCTGTCTTGGTATCAGTTTTGGATATCATGTTGTAGTGATCATGAGGTGGTAGAGAAGGAGAGGAATTTGAGTTTTACAGAATAAGCGAATATTTGATGGTAGGAACAGGGTGTGACAAAATATCTCCTTTCCCTGGAAAGGAGGACAGCACTTTACTGTCACAGAGTTGGTCTGGAGGATCGTGGTGTCTGGGAGCAGGCAGAATGAAGTCTCAGAAAGGTCTCTACCAAAGGTGACAAGGCAGCAGGGTCTCCATCAAGATTTGGGTGAGAAGGGAGGGTCCTGAGGTCATGGGGAGGAGGAGGAGGCGGTCCCCCTGAAAGCAAGAGGTGTGCCCCTCAAAGTCTGGTTTCCTATCCTTCCTGCCCTGACACCTGCTTGCCCTTCAAAGATCCGCCCTCCCGCTCCCTCCCCTAGCCTGCCCCTTCATCTGTCAGCAAAGCTGTTCTGTGTTGCTGTGGCTGCCTTTGCTCAAGGTGAGCTTTGAGTCTGGATCAGCAATTCCTGCAGCAGGCCTCCTGGGCTTACCCTCCCTGAATGCCCTGGCTCTGCTCCTCTGAAAAGTATTTCTGGTCACCGCATCTTAATATTGAGGCTTCCTTGGCTGCCCCTACCCTTCAGTTGTCCCTGTAGCTGGATGCATGGTTTGGACTTTGTGCCCGTGGGGCTGTTGTAGATCAATAGCTCAACATTATTGTAAGTGACTTCAAGGGGCATTTTTCAAAGGGCCTGCCCTTGGTAACGCCTCTGGAAGGAGGAGTTCATGGTCCATTTGAACCTCTACTTCACCTGATTGATTGCTTCCTGAGCCAGAGGTGGGCATGTCACCCCAGCCCACAATTGTGTGGCAAACTTAAAAAGTTGAGTGGAGCCCATTGATTTATTTCCCCTAAGTTTGGAGCGGGAAACTTAGAGAGACTGCTGCCACTGCTCCCCGTGGACCCGCAGCTGGAGGATTGAGGGGACAAGTACCAGTGGATGTGCAAGCGGAAGAAGGAAGAAAAGGTGTGGATAATGGGCAGACCCAGGGAGAAAAGCAGAGACCTGCAGGGCCCGGGAGTTGGCGCCCATGCCTCAGTTTCCCTGGGGACTAGCTATGCTTGATTTCCTATCAGGTTCCCTGAGACCTCTGAGCACAATCCTCCAGACCCTATTATCCTGGCTGGCTCTGGTGGGTTTCTCTTTCTAGATGGAAACAGAGCGTGGGGGAAGCTGCCACACTGACATGCAGTTGTCCTGGAGAGCCACCTGGGGGAGGGGAGAAGAAAGAGCTGACTCCAGGCGGGCTTACTGCACCGGCTCTTCCTCAAGTCTCCGCAGCATGCCTCAGGCTGCCAGGGACAGCTGAGCTGCACAGGGACGGCAGTCTTAAGAGGTAGGATTCCAGGTGATTAGTGGAAATAGCTATAGATTCAGACAGGCTGAGAGGAGGGAAAAAGTCCTTTCTGAGAGGGGGCAGTGGTAGCAAATACTTGGAAGGATGAACACATTTATTATTATTGTTGTTATTATTATGATGTAAGTTTACATATAGTCTGACTTTCTTCTGGGTGTATAGTTCTAGGAGTTTTTTTTTTCTAGGAGTTTTAATACATGTGTAGATTTATGTAACCATGCTCACAATCTGAACACATAGCAGTTTATCCCCCCAGAAATTCCTTTGTGCCCCATTGTGGTCAGGCCTTCCTCCCACCTCTAACCCCAGGGTCCTCCATCACTGCAGTTTTGCTTTTCTCAGAATGTCCTATAAATGCAATCATACAGTGGGTTAACTTTTGACATTCATCCCTGTCGTGTGTTTTTAGCTACTGACCAGTATCCCCTTGTTTGAGTAATACCAGCAATTGTATATCCTTTCCACGTCCTTCCCTGGCTTGGATAATGACGAATAGAGTTGGGATAACATGTATGTGCATGTTTTTATATGAACATGTTTTTATTTCTCCACTGCAAATTCCTAGGAGTGGCACCTGTGGATCATGTGGCAATTGTAGGCTTAACTTTGTAAGAGACTGTGGACTTCTTCACAGAGTGGCCGGACCAGTCTGCATTTCCACCAGCAACCAGTGAAAATTCCAGTTGCTCTGTGTCCTTGTCAACACCTGCCTTTGTCATTTATTTTTTAAGAAAAATGGAGCCATTTGCTGTGGTCTATATGTTCATGTCCCTCCAAATTCATATGTTGAACTCCTAATGCCTGATATGATATTAGTAGGTGGGATCTCTGAGAGCTGATTAGGTCATAAGAGCACAGTTCTCATGAGTGAGATTAATGCCCTTGTAAAAGAGCCCAGAAAGCTCCCCTTGTCCCTGTCCATCATGTAAGGTCACAGAGGGAAGGTGCCAGCTGTCAACTAGGAAGAAGGCCCTCATCCAAACTATGCTGGTACCCTGATCTTGAACTTTGAGCCTCCAGAGGTGTCAGAAATGAATTTCTGTTGTTTATAAGCCATTCAGTGTATATGTGGGTATATATATATAGAGAGAGAGAGACAGAGACAGAGAAAGAGAGAGAGAAAGAGAGAGGGAGAGTGAGAGTTATAGCAGCCCAAATAGACTAAGATACCATGCTCATAGAAGAGTAGTGGTATCTCACTGTGGTTTTAATTTGCATTTTCCTAAAGGCTGATGATATTTCATGTGCTTATTTGCCATATGGATAGCTTCTTTAGTGAAGTGTACGTTCAAATACATACACACAAATACATATGTATACATATATGTATACGCACATATATAATATGCATTTACATATGTAAATAATATGTATTAATACAATTGATAGAAATGTATTTACATATGTATGTGTATTTACATATATGAACTCACATATATATTCGTGTGTGTGTGTGTGTGTGTGTGTGTGTGTGTGTGTGTATGGATTCAATATTTTTAGAGCAGTTTTAGGTTTGCAGTAAAATTGAGAGAAAGGTAGAAATTTCCCATATACTCCCTGCCCCGACACATGCACAGCCTGCCTTTTTATCACCGTCCCCCACCAGAGAGGGGCATCTGTTACAATGAGTGAAGCGAGACTGACACGTCACCCTTACCCAAAGTTGATAGTCTACCTTAGGGTTCAATCTTGATGTAGAAAGCCACCTCTCTGACCCTGTGTTTTGTTCATTTTTTTAATTTTGTTTCCTTACTTTGAGGTTTAAGACTTCTTTATATATTCTGAATACAAGTCCTTTTTGGATATGTGAGTTGCATGTATTTCCCTCAGATTTTAGTTTGTCTCTTGTTTTTTATTGCCCCCTTTTATCATCACTATCCCTATCTCCAGTAGTTTTTCTTATCCATGTTTCTACTTTGATAGGAATATATCCCCTCCAGCTTTCTTACGATCAGTATTTGTATGGTGTGTCTTTTTTTTTCATTTTTTTAAATTAAAAAAGTACTTTTTATATTGGGATAAATTTAGATTTTCAGAGATTTCTCATATGTCCTTCACTCAGCTTTCCTTCATGTTAAGTTCATACAATACTACGGTACATTTGTCAAAACTAAGAAATTAACACTGATAAATACTATTAATCAAATCACAGACTTTATTTGGATCCACCAGTTTCCCCACTAGTGTCTGTTCTTTGTTCTGGGATCCAATTCAGGATCACATATTACATTTAGTTATCATGTCTCTTTGGTCTTCTCTGAGTTATATAGTTTCCCAGATATTGTTTTTCCTGATCTTGATGAATGCTCGTCAAGTCCTTTGTAAAATATCTATCAGTTTGATTTTACTTGATGTTTTCTGGTAGATGGGGGTTGTACAGGTGAAGGTCTTTCTCATGGTATTATATCAGGGGTACAGAAATTCTACCTGACTTACCACCGCCCATGTTAATTAACCTCGATCACTTGGTTATAGTACTGTCTGTCAAGGTCCTCCACTGTCAAGTTCCTTACTCCCTCCCCCTTTCTATAGTCTGTTCTTTGGAAATGAGTCACTAAAGCCAGCCCACTCTGGAGGGGAGAGGAATTAAGCTGTAATTCCTGCCAGGGGAAACCACTCTTCGAACCAGAACTAGAAGGAGCTTCTTTTATGTTTATCCAGTGCATGGTTCTAGATTTTGCACTGCCTTTTAGTCTGGGCAGGGAAAGATTAGAGGAAAAATCAACAGGGAATTCAGTGCCAGTTTGGTGCTCCTTTGCAGATTTGCCTACTACCATTTATTTTTTAGTCCTCAGAGAGCTGCCTCGCGCTTGCTGTCTGGTGTTTCAGTTGCTTTCACCAGGACTGGGGCAGAGTAGAGGGTGCACACTGCATCTTGACTAGAACCAGAAATCACTCATTTACTTTTTTTTTTTTTTACGATTTTATTTATTTATTTGGCAGAGGGAGACCACAAGTAGGCAGAGAAGCAAGCAGAGAGAGAGGAAGGGAAGCAGGCGTCCTGCTGAGCAGAGAGCCTGATGCAGGGCTCGATCCCAGGACCCTGGGATCATGACCTGAGCTGAAGGCAGAGGCTTTAACCCACTGAGCCATCCAGGCGCCCCTCATTTACTTTTTATTTACTAATTCCTTCACTCACTCTCATTTACTCATTTGCTTATCCCTCATTTATTACTTCTTTCATTTATTGTTACTTGTTTGCTCATGAGTCATATGTATTTCAATTGATACACCTGCTTTGAGCACTTATTTTACTGAAGTGCTATGCAGGTCACTGCAGATACAGATATGAAATTCAGTTTCTGTCCGAAAATACTCTTGGGCTAGAGAGAAAGCAGGTTATCAAATAAACATAAATATAGTGGGATGAGTTGTGGGGACAACCAACTGCCTTAAGTGAGGGGATCTATAAGAAGGCAGCCTGGCTTCAGGAAGCTGTTTTTTTTAAAGACAGATGTATTTGAGGTCTGCAGATATTTCACTTTGAAAAGACAGCATGAGCTACAGCATGAGATTGGGAGATGGTGAGGGCATGTTTGAGGAAGTGAAGTCCTTTGCCTTTGACTTTGGCACGCCTAGGATTTCAGGACAGGCATGTGACTGAAAACCATGTTAGGATGGAACAAAAGGATTCCTTCAAGATAACCCCTTAGTTTAGGAAATTGGTATTTGATGGTCTCTTCTATCTGATTCTTACTCATACTGGTGGGTTCCATCTGCTTGGTGTTCTATAAACAACACTGAACAAATGTAGGCTTTGCTCCAAGGTGCCTGGCTGGTCTGTCACAGGGCTCACCTGCTTTCTGTAAAGAGCAAGAAGGCAGCAGAGCCTGCCTCTGTAGCTGTATCTGGAAAACAGGGTAGGGGTGGGAGACTAACCTGATTCTCACTGATGTTCATATTCAAGAGGAACCAGGTGCTGAGATTTACCATTCATCTTCAATGACCTTCCATTTCCTTCTTTGGATCCCAACCCCTGGAGACTCAGAGCCTCCTGTTCCCAGCTTCTTGTCCCTTCCCATAATCGGAGCTCCTTCACCTGCAGACTCAACACCAGGCCCAGCCCCACATCTTAGGCACAGCATCAAACCTCCCAACCCCCCTGCCCTGGATCTGGTCTAGTCCTCACTGCATCCTTTAAGATGGAGAAAAAAGAAATAAAATAAAACATGAATTTGGGATCAGGTTTACCTGTGCTCCAACATAAAATATTATGAGACAAGTTGTTTAACTCTTTGTTGTCAATTTTCTAATTATAAAATTGATTATGGGAAAAATTCCTATCTTCCACCTTGCTAATAGAATCCTGTTTCTGTTCCCATGTTAGGCGATCACAAACTTCTAGGGAAGGAGTTAAAGCCTCCAGTGGGTTAATGTTGGTTGAAGCTGATTGGGGTAATTCCTTTCCTTTTAGGAAGGGGTATGGGATGAAATTCTGGCCCATGAGACATGAGGGGGATGTCTGCTGGGGGCTTTGGGAATGGATTTCTTCAATGGAAAAGGAGCCTCAGAAATATAAAAACTCATATTTCTTCCACAAAATGTCTCTCATATGATGCCTGAAGCTGGGGCAGCCATTGTAGGAGGCTGCAGCATGTACAAAAGCAAAAACCCACACCCTGAGAAAGATAGCAAGGCAGAAAGATAGGAAAGCCTAGTTCTGGATGACATTGTTAAGCCACTTCATTGAGCAATCCAGAAAGTGTGCTTCCTTCAGTTTACATATTGTTCAAGACAAATTTCCTTTTGCTTGTCATTTTTGGTTTTCTGCTACTCACAGCCAAAATCATCCTGATATGTGGTATTGTAATTCCTATCTTGGAAGGTTTAAATGAGAAACTTTTGCTCACCCTTTAGATCTTAGTCCAAATGTCACCGCTTCAAGAAAGCCTTCCCTGATTTCTTGTAGTAGGTCATAGCACCCTGTCATGCATTAGTCACTAGCACCATGTATTTTTCTTTTTCTTCATGCCACTTGTCTCAGTTTGTTTACTTGATTATTTACACTCTCCTTTATTAATCTCTAGGCTCTGTCAAGGCAGAGGTGATGTTCCTTTTTTGACCATTATGTCTCCTGTGGCTAGCAGAGTATGCAACATATAATCAATCTTCAAATATTTGTCAGATGAAAGAATAAATTGATACATGAACATATGCAGAACAGAACTGGCATGTGGCAGGAAAGTCTACCTTCATGCCTGTTCTGAGATTGAAAAGTTGATCAACTCTTTCCTTATTTTTCATTTTAACAAATAACTTTGTACCCAGTCATTGGCTAATGTATTTCAAAACAGTTTTAAATGTGCTTTGAAATGCACCATTATTTCATCCCCTCAGGAGCAGGTGGTATTCCTCCCCATCTCCCCTCTTGCTACTGGTTTTTTAGTATTCATGACAGCTAAGCAACCCCTTCTTTGATTTTTCTCCTTCAGCAGGCTCTAGGAGACTGATCAGTCATTACTTGTGAATAATGACCAGGGAGGCTGCTAAGCCACATAGGAATCTGGCTACCTTGCACTGAGCACTCAGCTCTTAGCTAGTGAAATGAAGGCAGTTTTGTCACCAACACCATCCTAACAGGATATGCAAAGAGTTGCCTTCCATTATCCAGTAGGGATCATGGGGCTTGTGATTGGGGCTGGGAGTGGGGGTGGGATATGGGAGCTTTGGGAAAAGAAAGCTGGAATAGTTTTGTCAACCCTCATGAATATTTTGAGGAAATCACTAGCACAGCATAGTGATTTATTTTTATGAAGTATTAGTTTGCCTTGTAGGGTGAAGGTATGGACATTTAGAGAGTCAGAGCTCGTAGTGAGAGAGGCAGAGCTTATCTTTCTCTTTCTCTAACTGTGAGCAAGGAACGACAATGTCATCAATGACAACAGTAAAAACTGCTGTCTCAGAGGACACTAGAAATGGAGTTGGCAACAAGTATTCATGGTTAGTCCAGCATTTCTCAGAAGAGGTTCTGCAGAGCCTAAGTCCCTGAATGCTCTTCGCTAAAAAGGTTAATGGTTAAACTATTTGGAAAACATAGTATGTACTTCACTCAGTAAATGGAAAGGTCCTTGAAAAATAACAAAACCTGATTAATTTTGTTTAACCCAGAATTCCGATGCCGATTTCATCCAGGAAACCATTATTTTTTGTAGCTATTCTTGACAACTCCTGGAAGGAAGACATTTTGGGAAATGCTAATCTGAGCAAGGGTGGTGACTAGTTATTCTTACATAATATTTACTGAGCAATTCATTCATTCATTTATTCATGTAATCACTCATTTATTTGAGAAAGATCTACGGAGAGACTATTCTGCAAAATGTAATGGGCCTGGAGCAAGGGGTGCAGATTTGATCGATGCCTGCCTAAAGCTATAGTCCAGTGGACAAGACAAAATTAAATCACAAATTTCCCAATTGATTGCTTAATTACAGCTGTGATGAGTGCTACTAAATGGAAGCACAGGATGCATATAAATTTATGTAACAGGATACGAGAGGTCATTTGGGGTACTCAGGGAGGTTGTGAACTGGCCATCCTGGTTTGATCAGGACTGGGGGTGTCCTGTGATGGGTGACTTTAACTGCCCAAACTGGGACAGTTTCAGGCAAATCAGGATGGCTGGTCCCCCTCTGTGACTTCTGAGCTGCCATCTGAGGATCTGACTTTGAGAGAACCCTGGTATGGTGGAGACATGTTTTGGGGAGTCATTTCACCCCCTGGTCTGACCCCTGTCTGGAATGAAGGGGTTGGTGGCTCTTTTGCCTCCTCATGGATTGCTGGGGATAGCCATGGGATGATGACGATGGAAGGCCTTTGCCAGGCATTTGCACTTCCTAAGCTCCAGGGGTGACTCTTCCTTCCAGGGCAACTATAATTCATCACTACCTGAAGGAAAGTGCCCATTCCTCCAGGGGAACTTTTTCAGAGAAGTCACTAGCTGCACACCCAGGTTTCTAAATCCAACAACAAGAGGCATTTCCCACAGACATGAGAATGGAAGCACATATGCAAGCTTCCTGTGGGAGATGTGAATCACGGAGTGGGAGACCATCAGGATGCCCCAGGAAAACACTTCCCCCTGAGGTCTTGAACCCATGAGCATCTTCCTCCTGGCAGGACCCTGGCAGGGTGGGCTGGAGGGCACTGCCTGGTCCTACAGCCCAAAGAACAAGCTTGCATGTGCATTTGTGCACCACAAGTGACTTATTTCCTGCTGGGGGTTCAGTTTCTTCATCTGTAAAGCAGAAAGAATGATGTTTATTTCAACCAGCTTTTGGGAGTTTAACAACAGCAATCACCACAAAAATAAGATCCCCAGAATGTGATGAATTCACTATGCACAGGAAATATGTAGGGAATATGTCCTGACTTATACAGACTTGACTATTACCTTCCATATTACAAATGTACAAAATGGGCTGAGAGAAGTTAAGAGACTTATCAAGGTAGAATGACCAAGTGTCCTGGTTTGCCCGGGAGTTTTCTGTTTCAGCATGCCAAGTCCCCTGTCTTTGGAAACTCTCAGTCCTGGACAACTTGGAATGGTTGTTATGTTAGACAGTCGTGCAATTAATAAGTGATGGAACTTGTACATGATTTCAGGAAGAAGACTGATGAGACTGTTAAAAATTATAGAAACATTTACTAATATAATGTTTTATAAATAATATCATCATTATTGTATCAATTTCCATCTCAATATAAGCCAAATTTTATTTACTTATTTATTTTTTATCATGATACGTGTACTCTTTAATCCCCATTCCCTATGGCCCCATCCCTCCACCCACCTCCCCTCTGGTAACCATCAGTTTGTTCTCTATAGTTAACAGTCTGTTTCTTGGGGTGCTTGGATGGCTCAGTTGGTTAAGCACCTGCCTTAGGCTCAGGTCATCATCTCCACGTCCTGGGATTGAGGCAAGCCCCATGTTGCTGAGCTGGGAGTCTTCTTCTCCCTCTCCCCTTGCCTCTCCCCCTACTTGTGCTCTCTCTGTCTCTCTCTCTCTCAAATGATTAAGTAAAATCTCAAGAAGTCTCTGTGTCTTGATTTCTCTCTCTCTTTTTTTCCTTTGCTGGTTTGTTTTGTTTCTTAAATTCCACATATAAGTGAGATCATATTTGTATTTGTTTTTCTCTGATGGGCTTATTTTGCTTAACATTATTTATTTATTTATTTGGCTGCCTGATATTAACATATAACACTGAAGACAGAGCTTGGTACACAGCAAGCACTCAACAACTATTTCTTGAATCAATAGAGGAACTACTCACCACTGAGATGCATAATCATTGGCAAGTTTTGCTTAGCATTATAATCTGTAGATCCATTCATGTTGTAATGCTTTTTTTATGGCTGAATATTCCAGTGTGTGTATTTGTGTGTGTATATGTATATGTGTATGTATATACATATACATACACATATGCATACTGCCTCTTCTTTAGTCGTTCATCTGTGGATGGACACTTGGGCTGCTTCCATAGTTTGGCTATTGTAAATAATGCTGCTATAAACATAGAGGTGCATGTATCCTTTTGAATTACTGTTTTTGTCTTCTTGGGTTAAATACTGAGTAGTGTGATTTCTGGATCACAGGATAGTTCTATTTTTAGTTTTTTGAGGAACTTCTCTACTGTATTCCATAATGACTGCACCAGTTTGCATTCCCACCAACAGTGCAAGAGGGTTCCTTTTTCTCCACATCCTTGCCAACACTTGTTTCTTGTATTTTTGATTTTAGCCATTCTGACAGTTATGAGGTGATATCTTATTGAAGTTTTGATTTGCATTTCCTGGGTGAAAAGTGATGTTAAATATCTTTTCATGTGTCTGTTAGTCATCTGCATGTCTTCTTTGGAGAAATGTGTTCAAGCTTTTTGCTCATTTTTAAATTGAATTACTTGCTTTTTTGGTGTTGAATTGTATCAGTTCTTTATATATTTTGGATACTTACTCTTTATCAGATACGCCATTTGCAAATATCTTCTTCCATTCCATAGGTTGCCTTTTAATTTTATTGTTTCCTTTGCTGTGCAGAAGCTTTTATTTTGATATAGTCCAAATAGTTTGTTTTTGCTTTTATTTTCCTTGCCTCAGAAAATATATCTAGAAAAATGTTGCTATGGCCAGTGTCAGAGAAATTACTGCTTGTGCTCTCTTCTAGGACTTTTATGGTTTCAGGTTTCTCATTTAGGCCTTTAATCCATTTTGAGGTTTTTTGTATGTGTGGTTTAAGAAAGTGGTCCAGTTTCATTCTTCTGCATGTGGCTGTCCAGTTTCCCCAACACTGTTTATTGAGAAGACTGGTTTTTTTTTCCCACTGAATATTCACTTATTCAGTTAATGCTATAATAATTTTTATATTTTTGGGACACCTGGGTGGCTCAGTTGGTTAAGCAGCTGCCTTCGGCTCAGGTCATGATCCCAGCGTCCTGGGATCGAGTCCCACATCGGGCTCCTTGCTTGGCAGGGAGCCTGCTTCTCCCTCTGCCTCTGCCTGCCACTCTGTCTGCCTGTGCTCACTCTCTCTAACAAATAAATAAATAAAATCTTAAAAAAAATAATTTTTATATTTTTATATAATCACATAATAATTATTCTATCAACTTCCATCTCAGTATGAACCAAGTACTTCAGACTTTTAAGAAGACACTTTTCCCTTTATAGTAATAATGTCCACCAGATATTAGTGCTACTCACCAATATTTGTAGTTTTCTTTCTTCCGGACCAAGAACCTTTGATGTTAGACGTGACTGCATGACTTGTTTTGACCAGTGGAATGTGACTGGAAGTAGTACGCATCACTTCAGGGCAGAAACATGGAAGAATCAGTACACAGATCTCCACATTCTCCACATTTCCTGGGGCTTTTCCCAGGTCCTTTTGCTGGCTGGTGTGCTCACCTTGCAGCTGCTGTGACAGCTGGAGTGCTAATAGCTCACAGCTGTCCCTATCTAAGCAGGACTAAGAGCACAAAATCTGAAGCCAGCCAATGTGGCCAAGCGAAACTCTGCCATGAATGACTGTGACTCTGGATGAGTTACTTAACCTCCCTGAGTATTAGTTCCCTCGTCTTTAAAAGGGATAATGCCTACTTCATAGTGTTAAAGTGAGGATTAAGTGAGTAATGCTTGTAAAGCTCTTGTAACAGTTTGGCACATGGTTAAGGGCCTGGTTGCCTCTTTTTATGTCTCCTCTTTTCTCCGTCTCTACTGGAGTATGACAACCCATTATCAAGGGGGTTAATGCTGTCACAAAAGAGTCACAGATGAGGAAACAAAGTCCAGAGACACTTCACAGGTTTTTTTGGAGTTCCATCGGGCTTCAGTGCGTGGGCAGTGAGAGAGCCAGAGCTTATCCTAAAAGCTAATACAGAGGGGATGATAACAACACTGAGTCAGCATTTGCTGTTTGCCTGACATTGCATTATCTTACTTACTGTTCACTATACATGTGGAAATTATGATAACCCTGATTTTGCAGATGTGGAAATAGAGGCAGGAGAGGAGTAAGTGGTACTCCCAAGGAGCAAGTGGTAGCAGAGCCAGAAGAAATAAAAATGAGATATTTCAGAGTGAAGTATTATTTAGCAATGAAAATGACAATTATGGTTACTATGTGCAAAAATGGAAAATGGTGGTTACTAATTTTTTATAAGACTGAACGAGTGTTCATTTATTTACAGAACTATTTCATACAATACCCACTATTCTTTTTTTTATGATTTTTCTTATTTATTTGATAGAGAGAGACACAGTGAGAGAGGGAACACAGGCAGGGGGAGTGGAAGAGGGAGAAGCAGGCTTCCTGCCGAACAGGGAGCCTGATGCGGGGCTCGATCCCAGGACCCTGGGATCATGACTAGAGCCAAGGGCAGATGCTTAACAACTGAGCCACCCAGGCACCCCAATATCCAGTATTCTAAATTTTGGCTATTAAAAAAATAAAATTTTTATTTTAGAACATCTTTAGATTTACAGAAAAGTTGCAGAGATAGTATAGGGAGTTCCCATATATATCTTCATCTGGTTTTTCCTAATGTTAAACTCTCACATTATCATGGTACGTTTATCAAAACTATTGGTATGTTACTGTTAACCAAATTCCAGACTTTTTTCAGATCTCACCAGTTATTTTCACTAATGTCCTTTATTCTAGGATCCGCTCCAGGATTTACTGAATGTTAGGCAAAGAAAAGTCTTGCCAATGATGGAAAAGCTTGTTTACTTGTGGAATAAGGATTTGGTATTAGGGTAGTAGAATGATAAGTGACTTTTCTTCTGTGGTCAAAACTTTCACACTCTTGTTACATTAGCTATATGGGAAAAATTATTATAGGAAGGCTCTTGCACCATGGACGTTTGGTATTGTCCAGTATGAATCAGGTTGTGGGTCAGAAGTGTCCTTAAATTATCTGCTGGCCCCTGGAGTAAAGGGAGAAGCATGTGTGTTTGTTTTGGTGGGAGCCAGGTGATAGGAAAAGCTAAAGCACCATCATTGTCACAAGGAGGAGGGAACAGAAGAGTCAGGGGCCAGATGCTTTTAAATTCTGCCCTAGGGGTCCATAACCCAGTGGCTGGTCAATCTAGGAAGGTGACTTCAAAGGTTTTTTGTTTGTATTTTTACTTTGAACTTCTATGATTCTTTGAACAAAGATTTATTAATTACCTATAGTGTGGCAGGGCTTCTATGGCTGCTTTACCTGCACTCTCTAGACTTATAATCCTCAGATCAAGATGTCCTTATTCTTATTTTAAGGATCAAAGGGTGCGGTCAGAGAGGCTGAGTGATTTGCCCAAGGACACAGCTTGTCAGTGATAGGATTAGAACCCAGGTCAGTGTGACAGGCTTGTTCTTTTATGCCCCAAATTGTACTCCTTTGACATCCTCTCAAAAAAAACCTCTTTGGAGTTTGGCATCAAAGAAGGATCCTTTCATTCTGCTGAGCATTTGGTTAAGGGGCCTGAAGGAATACCAGGGAAGGGAGAAAAAAACTTCCGGAAGTTTAGTGGGGTTTTATGCACACAAGTTGCTGGTGGGGTTACTGGGTGTAAACCACTGCCCCAAGTAGAGGTATTAACCTCTCCTCCCTCTCTTCCTCAATTGAACAATCACAAGGAATCTTGTGTTTGCTCTTGGTTAAAACTAGCATTTTGGAGGTTCTGGAGGGGGGCCAGTATTGATGAATAAGCAGGGCCCAGTCAGTCTCCAGATCCATCTGGGGTTCCCTTGGGACTGGCCAAGTTGAGTTTTCTGGGCCAGATGCTTGGGAAACCTCCAACTTGGCTTTGGGGGTACACAAAACCAAAATAAACAAAGTGGAATAAAAAAGCTGGAGGCACCCCAGCATGCCCTATTTTCAAACTGCTTTAGTTCCTTTTGGGTTGTATTTGATTTTCTCCTTCACTGAGAAATAGGGAGACATCAGAATGACTTATGTGCCAAAGAGAGGACTCCCAACCATCCTTCAGCCTCCCTCACCCCCTCAGTCCCTTTTGTGTGACAGGATGCCCTCAATTACTCTCTCTGGGGGGGTCCTAGTCAGAAGAAGATGGAGCCAACCATCTGTTACCGACTCCAGTGAGCAATTTAATTTTCTCTTGTTCCCAATGAGGAGGATTCTGTAAGCACATAAATTACCGTCAGTCCTAGTTAATCAGGAGCTTGCTGTCTGAAGGGGTAAGGATGGTCAAGTCAGAGACACCCACTGGCCTGGACTTACCAAGAGGGCAGGCACCCTGCACTTGGGTGGAAAAGCCATTCGAGGGAAGCAAAGAATGCCAGTCGGGGAAACTTCCTTAGAGATCATCTAATCTGACACCTTCTTTTATAAATGAGGAAATCAGGACCAGAGAGGGGAAATGAACTGTCTAGCAAGGTAAGGCACAGTTAGGGCTTGAACTAAGGAGCCCCAATTCCCAAACTCTATATTTCCAACACAACACAAAGTAAAATGAATGACCTGACTACTTTCCCTTGCCTTTAATCTCTAAAGTCAGGAGGAAAGGACAACAGTCATGACAGTGACAACCACCACAGGAGCTACACTTCATATGACCTGAAATGTAAGAGAGGCAATTTAGTGCAGTTAATAGAAGGGACTCTAGAGCGAGATAGCCTGGTTCAAACCCCAGTTCCATCACTTAATAGCTGTGTGACCTTGGGCGCGTTACTTACCTCTGTGACCTGTCGCAGATATTGTCACTTTTTGAGGCCCATCCCTTCACTTCCCCTCAGCATCCCCACCCTTTCCAGCCCAACTTTCCGTGTCTAGCATCTGCATCTTTATAGGAGAGCTATCCTTGGGCCCCCAGAATCCAGTCTGTCAATGCTCATTGCAGGTCCAGAATCTCCTGGGGATAGCCTTTGACCAATGACTGACAGATGTGGGGAGCATAAATGCTCCAGCTTCCTTACCTTTTGCTCAGGATATTTCCCAGACGTGTGTTTTGTACTGTTTCTCAGAGTTCCCTACAGGAGTAAGTGCCACTCACCCACCACAGTACTTGGGCATGTGTTATGGCTGCTTTCCTTTACCTCACCAGTACCATGTCCTTTGCATCTCTTCATTAACTGTTTGTGTTCAAACCCTTGTTACAGGACCTGCAAATGGTTTGTTGGGGCAAACTAAGACAGGGCCTCAGCTTTCTCATCTATAAAATGATGTCAATGATTGTTTCTATATCAAAGAGTAGTATTAGGGTTAAATGGGCTAAAATTACAAAGAATGGTGCCTGACCCCCAGTGAAAACTCAACAAATAGCTATGTAGCTGACAAAGACTTATCTCATTAATTATCTCATTAATTCCATACTGTACACACAATTACTCCCATTATACAAATAAGATAATCCAAGTTCAGAGAGGTTAAGTAATTTTCCCAAAGCCATGAAACTTAATAAGGAGTAATGTCAAGACCCAAACACAAATCCATCTTTGAAGTTGCTTCTGTTTTTACCTCTATCAGTGGTTTTTCCCTGATATTCCCAATCTGGGTCAAGGTCAAGAGTCCTTCCTCCTTTGCTCCTACTACCTCAGTCACAGCCCTTGACCCAGTGTATTGCTTGTCAGGATTTCCCTCTAGGCTTCCAGCTCCAGGAAGCCCAAGGCCTTCCGTCAGGCATTTCTGTGAGCTCAGCATCTAGCCTGGTGCCTTGCACATAGTAGGCTTCCAGTGAGTGCTGAATAAATAAACAAGCAACCTGTAACTGGAAGACAGAGCCAGCAAGGTGGGGTGGCAGGGCCCAGAGTAAACTCCAGCATACAAGTCTGTGTATGGGTCTCACCATCTTCAGATTTTAACTGGAAGCATCTTGGAAATCTTCCCAGGAAATGCTCTTCTCCTCCCATTCCTACTGTGGACAGGATTTGTAAATGTGGTTGATGGGCCTCTCGGGTGTTCCAAAATTTCATCAAAGCATCTAGTCCCTCTTAAAATCTTGTCAGGAAGACAAGGATCTCGCATGTTACCACATAGAGATAAGTAAGCATCCAATCCCGGTAATTGTTCCATTGTGAGTTAACACTGGAGCCGCAGAGCTTTCAAGGACTGTTAAGGAGTGTGAGAAAAAGCAGGCAGGAGATGAACTATGGATTCGCATGACTGGAAGGATGCCCACTGGGGAAGGAGGAGACCAAAATGAGGCTAGAAGCGCAAGGTTCTTTTAATGATAGTGCTAACTGATAATCACACCTGCCTCTTTAGAGTATCTGCACTCTGTGTTGGCTTCCACATTACTGTGTATCCTCAGTTCCACAGTCAATGTTGCTTGAGTCTGAATCCTCTGTCACTTACTAGCTGTGTGATCTTGGGTGAATTATTTAGTCTCTCTGTGCCTCAGTTGTCTTATTTGTAAAATGGGGATAACACATCTCTCCTTCACAGCATAAATTAAATAAATAAATAAATAAAATAGCATGTGATGTGCTTAAGACAGTGGTTTACCACATAGTAAGCAAGTAGGCAATTGTTAGTTTTTACTCAGCACTGAATATGACTTTAAGGAGTAAAAGGTGGACTATTATTGCTCCCAGGAAGTTCAAAATCTAGAGTTGAGGTCGCTAAACTTTTTGATTACTTGCCCATGTATAGTAAAATGTTTGAGCAGGTTCTCCCAATTACTATTCATTTGTTGAAGGGAGCTGAACAATAAAAATAGGAAGAGGATGCTGGGAGCACAGAGAAGCAACATCTAGTTCAGTGCTGGGAAAGGGCGGTGACTGGCAGAAGTCAAGGAAGGCTTCCTGGTGGAGGCAATACTTGAAGTAACTCTCACTGAACACATCAGAGTTATCTGAGAAGGTAGGAGGGAGCTTTCCAGGGAAAGGGATACCCTGGGTCAACACTGGCAAATGGGCTTTGGAGGGGCTGTTTGAGAAATGTTGAAAAGTTTGCATTGATAGCATGGAATGGGAGAGTAGGGAAGGGTACCTCTGCTACTCAAAATCCCTCAGTTGTATCCCATGGCTCTTGGGCTATAAACCAGGTCCTATACATGACCCATTGAAGTCCAATGCACTGTCCCCTATGCCCCCTGTCAATTCCACCTTCTGCCGCCCTTCCCTACTTCACTTGCTTTAGTCACATTGGCCGGCTTAGTTGGATGCTCTGCAAAACTGGCTCTGAGCCAAAGATTCAGATGCAGATGGTTTTTTCTCTGAGGGTTCCCAGGAGGAACCCATAAGGAGGTGGTAGAAGCCAAGGGAGGGCATGATTTTAGGTGCAATTCCACACTGTTCCTGAACCCAAAGGAAGGCTGGGAGTCCATGCCAATCAGTTATTGGCACTGGGCACCTGAGGAGGACATAAACTCCCAGGCACCACTGGCTCTCTGCACAGGTGAGGTGTCTCCAGCCTTGAAGGTCATGGGTGTTAAGGTAAATGGCTAGCAACAGATCACACAGGAACAGAAGAGATCCCAGGGCATGACGGCAGGAGTGGAGCCCAACAGTGCCCATTGCACTGGCCTACTTTTGGTAACCTGACTGCTCCCCGCTCTCTCTCTTCCTTAATCTGGCTTTTTTCATCCTGCAGACTCCAGCTAAATGCCATTCCTCCAGGAGGCAATCTGACCCTCAAGACTGGGTTAGGCTCGCCAGCTGTTCTCAGTGCACCCTACATTTTTCTTCCTAGCACTTCAAAACAAATTGTAATCAATCACATATGTAATTCCTAGGCAAAATGTGGTCAGCTGCAAATAACAGAAAACCAAGTCATACTAGCTGAAGCAAAAACAGGGGAGTGACTTCTGCAGAAGTTACCTGGAAAGGGTGTGAGGTATAACTGGAGAGCAGAAAGACAAACACTGCCCACAGCCCCCAAGGCTGCCGAGCTTGGACCTGCACCCTCCACAGAGCCAGGCTCTTTTCATCTCTAAACTCAGCTTGTTTCCCTGCGCTTCCTTTCCGCTATTGCAGATGTGGTGGGATGCAAGCACTCGCAACTCCAGGTTCCCACTAACTGCTATGAAATGGGCTACCGTGATTGGCCAGGCCTGAGTCATGTGCTTGCCCGGCGCTGCAGAAGCAGGGCCCTGCCCTTTAGGTCTCTCAGAGTCACATGACTGGACCGGGCCGTGCTACTCCTCAAAGGAAGTGCAGGGAGGGCTGCTGGTGTGATGTCTCCATCTTGTTTGATGGTCTGACTCCCACAAATATTTACAGGGTATTGCCTAACACATGTCCACCACTCTTGTAGGTAATAAGAAATAGGAAAGGAAATAAATATACCAAGGCCTCGCTTACACCACAACTTTTACTGTGACGGGGGAAAACAGAAAATAAGGTAGTAAAATGTTCTGAAGAAAACCAGTACAGAAGATAGTGCATGCTAAGGAGACATTGTATTCTACAGGGTGGCCAGAGATGGCAACTTGGAAGATGGCGTTGGCGGGTACCACCAGATGGTGACGAATCTCCTACGCCGTTCTGAGGGACGTGAACTAAGTCCAGATGCCTGGACTGCTTGTCTGCCTGCCCATCTTTCTTCCTCCCTCCCTCCCTGCCTTCCTTTCTAGGTTTTCTTAAAATGTTTTCTTTAGACTGCCCTAGTGGGGCAGGGCATTTATTTTAAAATAGAGGTTCCCAGACCTTTCTGAAGACCCACAGATTCAGAAGTCCCTGGGGTGATGCCCAAGAATCTATATTTTTAATAAGCTCTCTAGGGGATACTTATGCACATTCAACTTTGCAAACTAATATCTGAAGCAGTAGAGAGGTAAGAGAGGCCCTGAACAGGGAAGAAAGCCCATCTCATTTGTGTTCTAAAAGGGTAAGTCTTGGAGGCTACTACATTGAGAATGGGCTGGAGGCTGGGCAGTTGTAAAGGTCTCAGGGACAGAGAACCTGTAGGCAAGGTGATAGAACAGAAGAGAAAGTTTAGGTGGTGGTAGATCAACAGGGTTGGCACCTGGTACAATGTGGGAGTGAAGGAGAGGGAGCTGTTTAAAGGCTTCCTGTGCTCTGAGTGGGGTGCTAGGTGGGTAATGGGACATTTTTACCTAGGAACAATGAACTGTGGGCATCACTGGCATTGCATCTCTTTCTTTAAATATTCTGTATCTGAGGAGTGATTTTATTTATTTATTTTTAAAAGATTATTTATTTATTTATTTGAGAGAGAAAGTGAGTGCGTGTAAGCAGGAGGAGGGGCAGAGGGAGAAAAACAAGCCGACTCCCTGCTTAGCAGTGTGCAGTGTGCATTTGGATCCCAGGACCCTGACATCATGACCTGAGCTGAAGTCAGAAGCTTAATCAGTGAGCCACCCAGGCACCCATCCCCCATGCAAGGAGTGATTTTAGAGTCACGCATTATAATGGTGTCATTTGATTATTCAACAGATGATTTAAAAATTATTTATTGTTCGCTTTCCTCCTCCTCTTCCTAGTATATTTTGTTTTGTTTTGTTTTGTTTCTGGATTTTTACTTGAAAGGGATAGATAGCAACTGCTTGTCTTTCTAATTTTGTCTCTGGTATAATTCATCTGCCAAGGGAAACCATTAAGAAGGATCCAGCTTTATCTTTGTGGCATAGAAGTGAGAGACAGTGAATGATATTGAAGAGCTAAGGAACCTGATGGATTAAGAATATGGTGGCTGGAATTTTTGGTTGTTCCAATTGGATGTCTTGGATAAAGCTAGTCACTCTGTTGGGGGAGATGGTTCGCATTTCCTCACCCGTGTTCAGAATCCTAAGGGATAAGGAATAAAATTATCTCCATTTACTCTTTCCCAAATATTTGGTGGGTGTGCTATAGATATAACTAGCTGACGATTGAGTGTGAGGACTATATGAGATAATGCTGGTAAAATTCATGGCACTCAGTATAATCCATGTATTTTCTCAATCAAGGAGGCCAGACAAGGATTATTGGCCTCATTTTATATGCTCAGAGAAGTAAAATGATGCCATTTGGGTTCTATGATTTGTGTATTTTTTTGCCACTGGGTAGGTGAAGGTTGGGCAGAGTGTCAGGACCTCATTTAAACTGGCTGGAATTTGGGATGTCCTCCATTCCAGGGTGAAAGACAATTATTGGTTTGAGAAGCTGAGGCAGCAGTCTGATCTTCTCTACCATGGTGGCCCTACCCAGGCCACAGATGGCAGATCTTATGCTTGTCAGAGACCAAATCTAAATTCCCACTGATATTTGTTCAATAGCTCAGACATGCTAAGGTTAGCTGTCTTATAAATTATGATTAACCAAGTTAGGCCTGAGACATAAATAACAAATCCTCTCCACCCAGTGACAGGACACAAGGCCAGAGGCAGCAAAAACACAGGAATTGTAGCAGAAAGGGAGACTATCTTCCTCTTTTAGGAAGAGGATGATGGAGAAGAGGGCCAGGATGAAAATAGAGGACAAGGGGCTAGGTACGATGGAATTCCAGGCAGAAGGGATGACAGAACAAAGGAATGAGCTCTAGGGAACAACCTCATTGACTCTTGTGGTTTTGTGGAGACAGAAGCCTGGTTCACTGTTCGGCAGGATGACTTGGTGGCGTCTGTGGGGCATCCAGTGGAGGTGGCCAGGGAGCAGCTGAACACACATGTTACCACTCCACTGAGAAGGTAGAGGAAAGAGTTATAGCTGCTCTTATATATTTAATAACATTTAAGACATGAGTGGTAGCTAGAACAATGGGATATCACCAGGCCAAAACATGTGGCAGGAGGAAAGAAGAGAGAGTTGGAGAAAATGTAATGCCAGGATTTGGTGTACAGGGGAAGGATGTTCCAGGCATAGAGACTGAGACAGGAAGATTAGAACCAGGGGAAGAACAAGCTCAAGAAGAGCTTAGTGAGGACAAAAATCTTGAAGGAGGAAGATGCAGCCATTGCCAGAAGAGGAGAAAGAAAACAGGGAGAGAACAGAGAAAAAAAACAAACTCTGGCTCCCCTTTCCTGGTGCCCACCAATCTCCAGTGGATGAATCCAGTCTGAAGTCAACCAGCAAGGGGTCCCAGGTGATGTCATCCACAAAGGCAAAGATATGAGTCCTTGCCGCCATCTGTTATTACTTACATATATTCTGGAGAAGATACATGTTTTGAGAAGGTAGGAAAGTTCATGAAACAGTGTCAGGTGATACTGAGGTTATGGTGGGTCACAATATAGTGAGTGTAGGAGGAGAAAAGACTTGAGTTCTTAGTAGACAGCATCTTGGTCCTTCCTCTTGTTTTCTTCTAAAGCTATGGAGTCACCCATGGTATTTCTCCTTCTCTCATATCCTGCTTCCATTACCTCAGGAAGTCATGTTGGCTCTACCCTTCACATTCAGAAGGCTACTACTTCTCACTGTCTTCACTTCTATTACCCTTCTTCAAGCTGCCATCCTTGTTGTCCTTGCTTGGATTAGTTCAATAGCCTTCTACACTACAGCTGCCTTTCCTTGCCCCTTTGCAGTCCACTGACTGTCTTGCTGACAGAGCAGCAAGATGAGTCCCTCAGAAACGCAAGTCAGATTATGTCACTCCTCTGCTCAAAACCCTGCTATTTCACGAAGTCAAAGTCAATGACTTACATGATCTGCATCCCCCCCCCACTTTATCTCTGACATCACTTCCTACTACCCTTGCCTACACTTTCTCCCTCCAACTTCATTAACCTCCTTGCTGTTCTTCAAAAACTCTAGAAAGCTCCTACCCTGGGGGTTTTGCATTGGCTCTCCCTTCTGCCTGGGATATTTTTCCACCAGCTGTTTATGGGGTTGACACCTTCACTTTTTCGAAATCTCTTCTCAAATGTCACCTTCTCAGTGAGTACCCTCCTCACTCTAATTAAAATCACAACCTATCCAAGCTTCCCCATCCCCACGCTCCTGAACCCCCTTATCCTCTTTCCTTTGTTCTCATTGGGCTGTTTGTTAAGAGGAGTAGTTGAGACCACCCATGTAAAGTACCTGCCAAATGTGCAATTCTGCACCTTCTGCACCTTCCAGTCTGGTTGGCCCACTGGGTGAGCATAGAAAGGGCGGGGGTGTGGGAGGCCCCTCTTCACTGCTCAGCTTGCTTCTTCACACAAACCACAACCTCATTATCCACAGGCAGGAGCACAGGCAATCGCCTCAGGGTACGAGTCAGCTTGCAAAGAGGAGCGCCTGTGAGGCAGACAGGAGGCTGAGGAAGAGCTGGCAGCCAGCAGGAGGGGCCAGCCTTGCTCCCCGATGTCCTCAACCAAATGGGAGCTGGGGCCACACAGCAGGACCCACTCCTCCCACTGGAGGTGTGTGGGGTGAGGTGCGTTTGGTTGTGGAGGGGGGACTGCAGGAAGTTCCTAGCTTCCTCCTACTCCCCAGGAAAATGCTCCTGCTTTTAGGGAAAAGTGTCAGTTCTGGGCACCTGGGTGGCTCAGTCAGTTAAGCATCTGCCTTCAGCTCAGGTCATGATCTCAGAGTCCTGGGATGGAGCCGCACATCAGGCTCCCTGCTCAGAGGGAAGCCTGCTTCTTCCTCTCCCTCTGCCCCTCTCCCCGCCCATGCTCTCTCTCTGTCTAAAATAAATAAATAAAATCTTTTAAAAAAATTGTCAGTTCAATAAATGCTTACGCCAGGTGCTAGGAGGGAGACTGATAGAGTCCCTGCCCTGAAGGAGCTCTTGGTTGGGAGCAGTGGGAGGAGAGCAGGCAAATGAATGCTTTCTTTCACTTTTGTGTTACCAGTAAGTACTGTGATGAGGTAAGCACAGGCACTAGGACACACACTTGGCAAAGGGGTACTCCTCTTCTGGACTGGGAGGGACCTCTAAACTGAGTCTTAACTCATTTGTGCATTCATTCAAACAGTAGCTGTGGAGCATCAACCATAAGGAGAGAGGCACGTTTTCAGGTGCAGGCGGCACAGTCAGGAATCAAAGTCTCCTCTGATTTCAAGAACTTTAGAGACCAGGCAAGAAGACAGATTTAACAGGTAAACTGAAAAATAAATGTCACATTAAAATAGTGTTTTGATGAAAGGCCATGAAGAAAAATAGGAGAGACGTGGGGTGCCTGGGTGGCTCAGTGGGTTAAAGCCTCTGCCTTCAGCTCAGGTCATGATCGCAGGGTCCTGGGATCGAGCCCCACATCGGGCTCTCTGCTCAGCTGGGAGCCTGCTTCCCCCTCTCTCTCTCTGCCTGCCTCTCTGCCTACTTGTGATCTCTGTCAAATAAGTAAATAAAAAATCTTTAAAAGAAAAATAGGAGAGACTTTTGATGGAGTGTTTACGGGACGCTCTCTCCCATCCCCAGGGAGGAGAGGTTTAAAGCAAGAGCTGTAGAATGCTGTTGAAGCAGCCCCAGGAGAAACGGGAGGGGAGTAGAAGCTCTGGGGCTGGAAGAGCCTGGGAGTGGGAGGATAAGGAGGGACAGCCTGGAGGAGGCATTCTGGGCATTGCAGGGTTCTGAGTGTGGAGTGCGGCCCTTCTACTCCGATCTGAATGCCTTCATCCAGATCCCTTAAAGACTCCATGTTTAAGCCACATTCAGCTTGGCACCTCCCCTCAGGCCACTGGCGATAGTCCTACAGGTCAAGTCTCACTTTGTCCTTCAGGGCTATGCTCAGATATTACCCCTCAGGGCTCTTCCCTAAAGCCTGCAGGCCAGGGTGGTCACACTCCCCTCTGACTTCCCAGCCTGTGGGTGTAACTCATCTATCCACAGGACTGTCTCCCCAGCCAGGCTGTCAGATCTTCAGAGCTGGGGCTGGGAAGCCCCTGCGTGTAGAGCCCCAGGGTTTAGGCAAGCTACAGGCTCAGTTAATGTGTAGGAAAGAGGGAGGAAAGTAGAAAGAGAAGAGGGAAGGAAGGAAGAGAAGAAGGAAGAAAGGAAGAGAGGAAGAAAGTTGGAGGAGAGGAAGGAAGGAGCAAACTTCTAATAAACAGTGTAAATATTTAACCCTCACCAAGGATATATTCAGAAACCCTTATAAATCCAGCTATTTGCAAATGTCAATCTGGAAGATATTATTTTTGCCACAAAACTTTTCCCAAGAGCCATTGCTTTCCAGTCTTTATTACTTTTTCTTCGCTTCCATCACCAACATTAGCTCTTGGCTTTCTGTTTTAGAACCATGCATGATTCACAGAGAAATCATTTTTTGTTCATTTTTAGATTTCAGTTCATGAGCATTACCTTGTAAACCTCAAAAGCCACTCTGAGATACGAATGCTGGGGTTCTCAAACCCACTCACTGGCAAAGCAAATGGCTCTCAGAAAACCAAATTAATGATGCTGCAAAATGACAAATTACTACGTGTCATAGACCTCAGGGATCCCCAGAGAATAGCGCAAACAGAGAAAGTTAAAGCTGGAATGCTAATGGTGACCGCACTCACCTGGAAGGTATGGGGGCGGGCGTCTGGGAAAGACTTGGCAACTAGTTCTGCGCTCCAGATGCGGCTGGCTCTTGCTCACACTGGGCCACGGGTTTAGCTAAGTACTCGGTTACTAAGGAAACCCAAGTTGTCAGTCCTGAGCCATATGGGAATAATGGTGATTTATTTAGGAAAAGCAAGGTTTGTCACTTTAAGCTTACTGCTACAAAATTGCTTTTTGATTACCTCCCTCCTTATTGCATTGTCTTGTCACAATAAACTACAGAAACAAGTGGCAAGGTTAATAATTATGGGCTTCGTTCTTGTCGCTCTCAGGGCCCAGCAAGGTCACGGTTGCAGCCTGAATGTGGCAGGCAGGCTTGTTATTCAACCTCCTCCCTTGGAGAAGAGGGGGGCTTCTCGCAGGGGGGCGGTACACACCCACCTCTCTCCAGGAGCCTCTTACTCTCCACTCTCCATGATGCCAGGGTGCTCCTGCAGCCACGGAGTTCTTAAAATTCATCCCTCCCAGGCTGAATGCAACCAGTCTTTCAAACCGATGCCGTCTCCTCTCTCGTTGAAATCACTCAGGCCTTTCCTTGCCATTTGAAGCTCACCTTTGGTGCTCTCAGTCATGAAAGCTTAGTGACTAACTGCCAGGTGCCTCACACAGGGCTAGCCTTTCCGTGGCTTGTTTCATTTCGCCCTCACCACCACTGACAAGATGGACATCATCACTCTCCTTGGTCATGCTTTTTCTTCCAGGTCGGTATCACTCTCTGAGGCTGGCTTTCCCATGATTTTCTGGCTGCCCATATCTCTGGGCTCGAATTTTTGATAAAAAGGGCAGAAAAAGGCTCCCTTGACCTGGTGAAGAATCCAGATTGGTTTGCCTTGGCTCCGGGGTCTCTCTTCCTGAATTAATTTAGTCAGGCGAGCAGCATCCCAGACAAACACGTCAGCTTCCATTCAGAATGATTATTTGGGACGATAATCTGAAAAGAGGGAGGCTGCTGTTTCTGTCGGGGAGAGATTCTGGGGTACAAAATGATAAATGCTCATTACAGAGCCATATATTTCATTATCTACTAGATATCCAACTCAAAGTCCTCCGAAACTAGTCAGCACCTGTTCTCTGACTCACTGGGTGACCTCATCATCTGCACAGTGCTCAAACCCAAAGTTTGGGACTCACTGTGGTTGCCCCTTCTTCCTCCCTCATGTTTAATATTAGACTGGTGACCACGTCCTGCTTTGCCATTTCTAAAATTCTGCCTGATTGCCATTCTCTCCCCTTTACCCCCACTGCTAATATTATAACCCCATCCTTCCATTCCAAGACATAAACCACAGCTTGTATCTGGCCTCTTTGCCTCCATTTTTCTTCTTTATATCATTCAGAATCAGTTAGAAAATGGAAACTACTGTAGGTTTTTCTCTAGCTTATTTAAACAGAGGGAATGTGACTGAAGAAATATACCCAGTGGTAAAGACTGTGTGTTTGCCTTAGAGCATCCTTAACCCCCATTTTTCTAAAGGATCTCATTATGCTGAGAGATAGCTGGATAGGGTACATGCACAACAGAACACAAAGAATCCCAGTAATGGGTAGTTATTCCACTTTGGACAGCTCAGCTTCCTTTTAACTTCCTCCTATGGGGCCTGGGAAAACCCATACAATGTGATTCTGATGGTTCAGCAGCAGTGCTCCCTAAGCTTCCAGGATTTGTTCAATAGCGATGTGCAAGGGGTATGTCTTTGGGCTGCTGTGCATAGATTCTGTATGGTATCAAAAAGAATCTATTTCTCCCAAAAGGAAGATTAAAGTCCCCTTCCATTGAGACTGAGAACACTGATGATGTAGGCAGAGTACAACCTACATAGAAAATGTAGACTCGGAACCCAAAGTCATGGAAATAGGGAGTAGCTACCTTCTGCAGTGTGCTGGCAATAGCCGAGCCCTAAAGAGCTCAACAAATCATAGATCTTACATCTTAGAACTATACTTGGAGTGAGCTCATACTCAAAGCCTACTTACAAGGGGAGGTTTGAGGGAACAGTGGATTAGGCAGTCTTCCTAGACTTCACAATGGTTCTCTTGCTTGATCTCAATGACCTGTGATGAAGATATTGCAGGATCCACTTTTTTAAAAAACAGTGAACTGAGAGTTCCTAGTAGTTATGTAGGGTCAGTGGCTACCAAGTGGCAGAGTGAGGTTTAAGTCTGGGTCATCCTTGACCATTTCCTTATTGAGGAGGATGTGGGAGACTGATACTGGTACCCACTGTGTTCCCTCATATACACATGTATATAATTCTCTTTTCAGGTTGGGGGTTTATTATTTTCTCAGCTCATCCTTTTAGCATATTTTGAGAGTTCTGGATTTTAAAAAAAAAAACCTTCCAGGAATTGCTCTATAATTAATTCCTGAACTATGTGGACCCTGCTTTTCTATTAAAGACAAATTGTGTCTAGAGCATCAAAACTTGATAAATACCCTTCCCTTGCCCAGAATGTGGCTTTAAAATGTCTTCTGTCTTGTCATATAATGTGTTCAAATTAAAATAGCAATAATTTATTAAGCACCTGTGTGTGTCAAGCACTATTCCAAATTCTTTGTATGCATTTACTCATTTAATTCTTATAACAATCTAAAGATATAGATACTACTATTATCACCATTGTTTTTATTTTTAAGATTTTTTAAGTTAAAAAATTTTTTTAATCACCATTATTTTTAGATGGAAAATTGAAGCATAGAGTGGTTATTGCCCATCATTGCAGACTATAGAGTTAGCATTTGGATTCAGGTCTTTTTTTTTTACAGAGTTCAGTGTTCAATCACATGCCAATTTGCCTGTGATTGTCTGATTTCTGGACAGGGAGACAAGGAAAAGTATGAAAGGGGCAGGGGACTGTCATTCACTGGTCACTTACTGAGTGTTAGAACTCTATAAAAGATGCCACATATGTTGTCTCACTTTATTCTTCTAGCCATATGTTGCCTGCACACTAACTTCCAAGGGAAGCTAAGGCACCTTCCCTCTGAGCTCTCACTTCTCACCTCTGATATGACCCAAGAACCTTTAGGAGGAAATGTGGTATCTAGTGTTAGAAACAAAGGGAATATAAATGAAATATATCTTGAGAAAAGGGGAAATGCTCTGTCTTAGATGGTCCTTCCTCAAGGCCAATGTTAGTCAGGAGCCCTATTTCCTAATAGTGGAATTGAATAGATGTATGGGCAGGGTTAAATGAACCAGCAAATGATGTTGATGCACTCAGGAGCTAGCAATAGATTCACTACTTTCCTTAGGCCTTCAAGTGAAAAGGGAAGAACACGTTACTGGAGCCCAAGAAGTAGGATTACTTGGCAGGAGCTATAACGACAGAGGCACACAGGCACTGCCAAAACTTTGGGGCTGAACTATGGAGGAAGTGAAGAAGAAATACCCTCCTCTCTTTCCTCTTGCTTTGGCTCTTCTGCCAGTGCTTCTCATTGACCAAACTCAACTAGAAGCTTAAGGGTAGGGAGCTCTGTGGTGCTATCCTTGTGGGACAACCTCCTGGCAGAAGAATGGCGGATAGTGGATCTGTGTGTGTGTAATTGGCCAATGGAAAATAACCAGCATGGGGCTGGGGCTATAAGATGGGTCTAAATCTGCCTCCAGAGGGAGATTCCCTTTGCTCTTCCCTCTCTTGGAGCACACACAGATCACAGAAGAAGGAACTGGCATTATGCTTAGGTGATCAGTTCCATGCTTTAGGGAGAAGTGATTTTGATTTCAATTTGGCAAGGTTCTTCCCACTGTGGAAATGATAAGACCTAGAGGTCTAAGATTGGGATGTGGTCAAGCAAAAGGCCCAAGGAGTAGTTATGTGCCCAAATTCCTGTCTGGTTCTTAAGACAGAACAAAAGAGGATTTTTCAGGCTGTATATGGACAACCAGAGTTCTTTGGGGTTGAAGTCCTGGTTAGTAGTGGACAGTATGTTTTCCTAGAAGTTTCCCTGTTCACCTAGGAACAGGGCAGAGGTGGCATGACTGATAAGGTTAAAGAACGCTCAACATCCAGAGGGGAGGCAGGTGGGGGGCTGGGTGAAATAGGTGAAGGGGATTAAGGAGGTATAAACTTCCAGTTACGAAATTAGTAAGTCATGGAGCTGTAAAGCTACAGCATAGGGAATATAGTAAAACAAACAAAAAACCCAACATCCATTCCACCCTCCTTCTAGTGTGCTTTCCTCTATGGCAGCATTTCAAAAGGTGTCCTGTAAGACTCCTTTCCCAGACCCCCTTGCGGTTGGGGTTCTAGATGTCTTTGGAGTTCAGCCAATCAGGATTGGCTTCTATGAGATTTAGAAGTGAGAAAAGCCTTGCTTCTGGTACTTCTTCTGGAAACCGTGGTTGCAGAGGTTGATTTATGTATGTATGTATGTACATACGTACGTATGTATTTATTTACTTTTCTGAAGCAGCATTAGCAGAGGCTTCACCGTCCACTAACCAGCTTACTGGGTGTTAAGATACAGGGTGTCTGGCAGTGATGCAGATTGTAATAGGAACCACGTGGCTCTGAAGCTAGCAGCATTAGAAATAGCCATCTCACAGGAGCAGTTCCCTGGTCACAGTGGTTTCCTGACCATGTCCCTGAGGGTGGACTTGGAGCTGGTGGCTTCTGGATGGTAGAAGAGGCAGCAGCTCTCTTAGAGCATGGGGCATCATTTTGGGAGTTTATTCCTAAAAATTCAGCTTTGAGCTTGTCTTCAGCAGTCGGTAACCCTCTTGGACATTTAATCTCTATAATAAATTTCATTTCTGCCTCCACTAGCTAGGGTGGATATTTTCCTCTGAAGCTGAACCTTGAATAAAATAGGTGACTAGCTAACGTTAAGTGCTAACATTAGCTAACACACTAGCTAACATGAAGTGCTTACTATGTGCTGAGTACTCTAAGCATTTTACATGAATTATTTTATTCATTCAGTTCTCTTGACAATCCTATGTACTAGGTGTGATATTGATCCTCATTTTATAGGTGAGAAATCTGAGGACTCCAGAGACCTGGTAACTTACCCAACATTACCAGATTTTAGTGGTGAGAAGAGGTATGCAGTGCAGTGTCTACTTCTGGTGCCTGAGCTATCAAACCTTTGTTCGATGAGACAGGTAGGCTGAGGGGTTCCAGACTCTGGGGTTCCAGATCTCAGGCATCATCTCATTTTTTTGAAGATATGATTAATACAACCCAAAAAGGAAACAGAGACTTAGATACATTGTGTATTTGCCCAAGGTCATGTGGAGAGTGGGTGGTTGAGGTGGAATTCAAAACGTCTCCTTGACTTCCAAATCTATGTTATTGTCCACTTGAGTCTGTTCCTGCTGCCCATGACTGCCCTTCATATCTGCGAAGACAGCTCCCATACCTCAGCGACTCTTCTCTGCAAGTTAAACGTGCTGAGTACTTTCAGCTATACCTCCCTGAGCTCCACCTGGATCACCGTCCTCCAGTTTGTGACTGTCCCTCTTCAAGTCTGTCATCTTGGACAGATCACAGAGCTCTCTTTGTGGTCTGACAAGCACAGAAAAGCCCCCAGCATGAAAGCTCTTAATTTCAATCAGACTCTTGAAGTTGAGAGGAGCAAATCTCTCTCTTGCTGCCATCTTCCCCCAAATGCTTTCCCAGTGGTACCCATTCACTTTGCCTTTAAGGAAGACGTGACATATGTATTTCCACACAAATTAAGAGCTTTTTTTGCCAGGCCATTCAAAGCAGGCGGGTGCGTTCCATCTCCCTTCCACTACGGAGCTGGAGTGGACTTTTGAGGAGTTATTTATGGGCAGAATGCTAATTACTTAACTACAAATATGTAAATACTTTGAGAATAAATTCATCACAATATATTAGGCATCACATTGTAATTAAGCTCAATTAGGTATTATTAGTGGTATTAATGTCATGTAGCTCATGCCTATTCCTAATGAATATATTAACCCAGTCTTGCTGCCACTATCCATGTGGGTGCATTATGATGATGACGATAATAGACACATAATTAGAGCATTATTGCTTTGCTTGCAAATTGTGGAGAGAAATGTCTATCTTTGGAATATGAATGATTGGCTTGACTAGATGTGTTAGATGTGGCCAGGGCATTGTGTAGTCTAGAAATGAGAGTTAATATCTTGTCATCTCTGTTTGTAGCTCTTCAAAGAGAGGTTTCTGGTTTTCTTTCATGGACTAGAGTAAATTCAATAGGAATGGAGTGTGGGGCTGGATGGCACCAGCAACGTATTTGCTATACCAGAGTGGTGAGTTTATTGTTCCAAATCACAGCTGAGGAAAGGAACCAAGTCTGGACATGGAAACAGCAAGGGGCTGAAGGTAAGGCCAGGCAAGAGGCTGCATGGAGTTCAGGATTCAAGGAAGGGGGAAGAAAGTGGCCCTCAGCTCTATCTTTACCACAACCCTGTGAGGTAGATTCTAATTCTCAAATATGCAGAGTAGGCATCATCTCAAAGACATCCACTAAAGTTGCCCAAGTCATACAAAAATAAGTGACAGAACCAGGATTTTAACTCGGTTTGTCTGATAATAGTTCATAAAATTTATGGCCAAGCAGACCATGATGTAGCAAGTATTTATTCACCAAACTTTAGCAAGTATTTTCTGTGAGCCCCTGCCCTGGGCTAGGCTTTCCAACAGACTCTACAAAGACATATCTGAGGTGCTTACCATCTGCTTCTAGAAGGATGAGAGAAAGATCAGATGGGCCAATACAGAACAAGGGGAATGATACAGTCAAGTCTTTTACTCATGGTTTGGGGCTGGGTTGGGAGCATGTTGGTGTTATATAGCCAAGTTTTAAATATTGGTCGTAAGGTTGGATATTAACTCTGAGTTGGAACAAGTTGATGAAGCCAGAGAGATGGCTATAGTTGGGAAGAAAGAACCTCACAGGAGACTTAGGTATGTCCCACTCTGAAATTCCTTAGCAAAAAATTATTTGAGTGTCAAAAGTGGAAGATGTCTTAGAGATCATCCATTGGCTTCATTTTACTGCTGAAATTACTTACCCAGGGTCTCAGTCAGGGTCCAGACAGTAAAAACACTCTAAGAATGTCTTTTAATATGGGGTATGGTCACACAAGAGAGAACCCAGAAGCCAAATGCGATAGAGAGGTAACCTAGAGACTATCAAAAGCTACTTTCCTTGAGGTTGGAGGGCAACAGGAAGAGGTAGCATTATCAGAGGTCAGAAGCCAGGCCCATCCCTGGTAGGATCTAGAATGTTAGGACCCTGCGAACCTTAGAACTCCTGGAACTCAGTGAAATGTGAAGTTAGGCTAGATACAAAGCATCTGCAAGGTACAGCACCTGAGGTAGATTAAGAGAAGAAGAAATACTTTGACTTTGCCCACTTTTCTTTTGCCTCTTTCCCACCCTCCTGTCTTCTATGAGAGCATCTCGATGGCTACACTAACCAGGAAGCCAATAAAATGTAATTCCAGACATACGGAAAGGAGCAGAGAAAGGGCCAGGGAGGGAATCTGAAAGGAAAGGGGCAGAACCAGGAACAGAATCCAGGTTTTCGAATTTCCAGTATGATGTGTTTCATATTGAAATCAGAGCCTGCTTTATTTGTGAGAGTTTCTTAACAACTAAGAGGGACATAGTGGTCGTGATGAAGATGGCCTTAGAAATATTTGCCTATTCCTCGTAATATTTTATGAGTAAGTTTTCCAAGGCCTTTCTCATAAAATATTTCCTCTAATCCTTACAAATTTGGGGAGAGGGACACTACTAGTCCTATTTTATAGGTGAAGAAATGGACACTAAGAGAGGCTAAGACAGCCTTACAGTTTCACATCCGATATATAACAAACCAGAATTTGACCCCAGATTGATCTTACACCACAAGGAGCTCATGGAAAGGATGGAGGAGATGCTGAATTCCAGGGGCTCCTGTGTTTGCATGGAGCATAGGGACTCAGAGCTAGGAAAGACAAATCACACTGCTGGCCATTCTTCCAAAGGAAGCTCTCTTGGATGGCTGACATTCTCCGGCTCCTTACGAGGGGCCGCTAGGGCACTCGATGAACTCACGATAACCCCAGTATCCACAGTTCACTGCAGTTTTCAAAGGATGTTCACAAAGAATTACATTTCATTTCTTCCAGCCACCCCCAGAGGTAGTAAGGTTGGGGACAAATAGACAAAGTCACTGAAAGATGAAATGACTTAACTTGGAACCTAACCACCCTTTCGTGCAGCATATGCTTCAGCCAAACTTATTCCTACTTTCCAACAGATAATGGGCAGTATTATGACTTTGCATTTACTATTTCCTCTGCCTTGAATGACCTCCTTCCTCAAAGAACTTTACTTGGTTGAGTTATCTGGCTCCTCCTAGCTCCAGAAACAGTTTGGTCTTGCCTCTATTGTATTGCTGTGTGATCATTTGCTCACTTATCCATCTCAAGTAGATCCTAGTAGAAAGAGCATGTTCTAATCACCTCCACTTCCCTACATTGTGCTGAGTAAATGAATGCATGCATGCGTGCATAACTGAGACTCAAACCCAGTTCTCCTGGGTCCTTCTTGCCACTGGTGTCTCTACTGAAGCAGCACTTTGGTAAGCAGAGGAGGAAGCTGCTGACCAAGGAGCATACTTGGGGCTGATATAATGGGTTTGTGTAAAGCTCTAAGCCATCTTTTTCCTTGTTGTTGTTGTTGTTTTAAGATTTTGTTTATTTATTTGACAGAGAGAGAGATCACAAGAAGGCAGAGAGGCAGGCAGAGAGAGAGGGGGAAGCAGGCTCCCTGCTGAGCAGAGAGCCCGATTCAGGGCGCAATCCCAGGACTCTGAGATCATGACCTGAGCCGAAGGCAGAGGCTTTAACCCACTGAGCCACCCAGGTGCCCCCTTTTCCTTGTTTTTAACAGGAGAGTTAATGCAAAGAATTAAGTTCTCTTCCTGAGACTTTAGGAATTCCTGATCAATTAGACTAAAGGGCTTTCTCTGAACATACCAGCTCTGGATTTTTAATTTTGCAGCAAAGCACAGAGAGATTAAGAAAGCAAGGAAGCGGTAGAGGGTCTCAGGCACACAAGGGAGAGTGGCACAATTGCAGAGCCCTGTGGGGGTTGGGGACAGATGGGAGGGTGGGCTGCAGCCCAAACTGAGTCTTCCCCTTCTGACAGGGTACAGAGCCCAGTTAGTTTCTGCAGGTGAGGTCCACCCCTGAGATAGGCAAGACTGAAGACACTGTGACACTTTCATAGTGGGAGGGAATCCAGCACGTAGGCTCTTCTCCCATTTTCTAGTTGAGGGAATGGAGGTGTAAAGAGGCAGAGTAACTCATCCAAAGTGCCAGTAACTCAGTATCAGAGCAGAACCCTCCCAGTGACCTCTTAAGCATTTACCTGCTTACCTGTGCTTAGCACAGAGGCCTAAGTGGTATCTGTGGCTCTTACTTACCCAGGATCCATTTTCTGACCTCTCATGGCAGCACCCTGATCTCCTCTGGAGGGGCTTATCCTTCTGCATTAAGTACCACCATAGTGGGTCTGTTAATCAAAGTGCCCTTCCGTCCCCCAGCTTACCCCAGCCAAGGGGCTGGCAAGTGAATCAAACACTGGCAACTGGATTCCCTTTTCCTAGAATGTGAAGTATTGTGATATGAGAATTAAAATGAGTGAGAGACCCACATCTAGGAGGCAGGGCCCACCTTTGCATCCTACTCCCTTGGTCTGCCCTGGGTCCTTTCCTAGGCCAGCTGCTTCAGCTTTTCTTATAGAGCCTACACTCAAATCCTTCTTTATTTGGTCATTGTAACCAGGCCCAATTTCTACTGCTTGTGACCAAAGGATCCTAAATGGTCCATTTTCCCAACCACTATCTTTAAGAACAGCCAGAAGGCAAGGAGAGGACAGAGGATAATAACCCTTCCAAGTGTGTGGTCTTTTCTTCGTGGTATCCAATAGTTATATCATGTGAGTTAATAGGACATTGAAACTTTTCTAGTAACTACATTAAGAAAGTACAAAGAAACAGATAAAATTTATTTTAAAAATAAATTCTATTTAACTTAATATAATCAAAGGATTATCATTTGCACATGTTACCAGGATAAAAATTGAAATAATTTATATTCTTTTTTACACCAAGTCTTTGAAATCCTGCCTGTATTTTATACTTTTACATTTCAATTTGGATGCTAATTTTTCATCAGAAACATTTGATCTGTATTAAGATTTCATAAAACAGACAGTTGGAGAAAATAGATTCACACAACCAAATTGTGAATACTTGGATGTTTTCCAATAACCGAATTGAGTATTAGCTTTTAAATTTAAATTGAATTTAACTAAGATTTAAGATTTACTTCCTTAGCCACATTGACCACATTTCAAGTACTCATGAACACCATAGTTAGTGGCTACTGTACTGGACAGCATATCCCTTTACAGTTACTACACCCTTATCACATTCTTACTGAAGCCCCACAACTGTGAGAGAAGAATTGTTACTATCGTTAACACTATGATCATCATCATCATCACCAGTAGCATTATCATGCCCATTCTCCAGATGGGAAAACAGAGATTCAGAGATTAAATAACCTCCCTAAGGTAACAGAACTGGGAAGAACTAGGTTCAGGGCTTGAGTCCAGATCTGTGTGAGTAGCAGTGCCCAGGCAGGGTCTCTGGGTCATCCACATAGGGTTGGCCTTAAATCAGAGTACAACAGAGGCTGACACCAGTGTGCTGTGTGACCTGGAACACATTGCTTGTCTTCCCTGAGATGCCATTTCCCTGTCTGTAAACAAGAATGTGAGACTGCCTCCTCTGATTCCTTGCAGCCTTATCCTTCTACCTCTCTTTGAGGGCGTGCAGGTAGAAAATAGAAGCTAGTGTTTATGTAGGCTAAGCACAGGCCACCCATGGTTCTAGACACTTTCCTTAGATTGCTTCATTTAGTCCTCACAACAACAATATGAGGAGGAGTCTCTACTTGTACCCCCGTTTAATACACTAAGAAGTCAGGTGACTTGCCCAAATTCAGCAGTGACCTGGTGGTAGAGCTGAGTTTTGAACCCAGGCTATCTGCCTGTGGTGGTGGGTGTTTTATCAGAGGCAACATGGTGTCTGAAATAGACTTGCAATGAGGGCAGGGCTTCTGTTTTACTCACCACTGGGATCCTAGTGCCTGGCACATAGTTGGTACTCAATAATTGTTGAAGGAAAAAATGAATGACTAGGTAGGGAGGAAGAGAGAGCCCAATGCTAGATGAATGTAGTTCTTGACTTTTTTGGTCTCTAGGGTGTTCTGCAAGTGAAAGCAGGTATTTGGTGTTCTAAATAAACAAATTCCTGAATGCATTCCTCTTTTCAGATGAACTGGAGGTATGATTTCTGTAGCGGCTCCATTCATTTTTGTCTTTTCTCTAGCATGTGCATGTGTCCCTAGGGTAGCCGGTGACTGTGAGAAAGCCCAGTGGAGCCCACACCTAAGTGGAAAATGGATTCTTTTCTTTTACTACAACCTAGATGAGGAAAATCATAAAAGTTGTGATGGTAAATATTATAACCCACACAACTTTGAGACAAAATTTTTACCCAAATTATTTCTGATATTAACTTTTAAAATTTTTCTGATGTCCCTTCCCCATAGCCTAGATCTTTGGCTATAAATAGGTAAATATTTTACCATAATATGGAACAGCGCTACACTTGGGATCGAAAGACCTCTTTTCTTTCCTAGACTTTCATATACTTGCTGTGTGGGTTTTGAGCAAGTTTCTTCACTTCTTTGGTGCCTTCCCCCCCTCTGCCATTTTAAAAATGAAATGATGGTCTAAAAGGTTTCTGAATTTGTAACCCTCTGTAATTCTAAGGAGTTATAGCTAGTCATAGAAATAAAACCTTACTGCTTACATAAAATTCTTTGAATATGTCTCTCATCCACCCAGCTATCCATCTATCCATCCATCCATCCACCCATTTATTTAAGAAACACGGAACACTGACTGTATTGGGGCATTGGGGGAATAGAAATAAAAACAACAAAACAAAACAAAACAGTCCTAGCCCTTAAGTGCTCCTAGTTTTAATGGGAAACTGAGAAGAAAAGAGACAATTAGGACACAGTGGGGTGAACTTACTGCTAGAAGATGCTGAAGAAGCACTAATCAGTGGTAACCAACCTAGTTTCGGGGTCAGGGAAGTCTTTTAGGGGATGATGGCATGTGAGCTGCTCCTGAAGGATGAGAATGAATTAGGGAAGATATGAAAGGAAAGCATTTCAGGCAGAGGATAACATGCACAAACATGGAGAGAAATGAGAGATTCTAGAATCTGCCCAGATAGTTCAGAATGGCTGGAACATAAGGACATGGGGCAAGGATTAAGAGGTGAGGTCAGGATAAGGAGCAAAGGCTAGATTGCCAAGGTTCGGTGTGCTAAACAAAGGTGGTTGTACTCAGCAATGAGCAGCCACTGAAAAGTTTTAGGAAAGGACATGACATGGTCAGATTTGCATTCTGGGATGATTCCTTCAGCTATAGTGCTGAGGATGACCCATAGGGCATCTTGGGAGGCCAAAAGACCAGTTGGAACATAATAAAAATAGAGTAGGAGAGAGATGACAGTACCTGAAGTAGGAAAGAAGCAGTGGAGCTGGAGTGGATAGGGCAGCTCTGAGAGGTAAGGTCTGCAGCATGTGGGAATGAGGGCTGGAGAACATCTAGTTCAGGTGTGGACCATGGGTGGACAATATATTTTCCGCTAAGATGAAAAACGGGATGTCCGAGGCTTTACAATTCCATAACGTCAAGAGAAAGGTTCTTCGAAGCTTTGACTGTTCTGTTTGGGGGGTGTTTCCATTCATTTAGCTCCAGAATATGTTCTATATTAAATACTGTCAGTGTAATTACAGAATGTGATACACTGTAATTATGCTCTATAATTACATTTTCTTCCATTAGCACCATGGCATTCCAGCTTAATGTAGGCCCCCAGAACTCTGGACTGTCAGCATGGCCCAGACTGCAGGGGCCATCCGGAGCAGATATAGAATTCTCTTCCTCAACCTTTGTCAGGTGGTACAGTGGGAATCATAGGGAGGCAGTGCAGCATAATGGTTAAGATCATGGGTTTTGGAAGCAGGCTGCCCAGGACTGAATGACAGCATTATCTCCTATTAGCTTTGGGACTCAGGCAAGTTACTTAATTTTTTGTGCCTCAGTTTCCTTATTTTTAGAAAGGAGACAATTGATTCTCACAGAATTATTTTTAAGAATAAAAAAGATAATGTATGGTAATTACCTCTCCTGGTTCTTGTCAAATTTAAGCCCTCAATAAAATATTACGCTGATGGGAAGTAATAACAAAAGGGGACCCTGCCCATCTGCAGACTTCTGGGGTAATATCTAGCCTCCATTTACATGGGAGAGGTTTTAAGATGCCAAGTGCTAAGTTATTAGAATGATGTTCTTACATCATAGAATTGTAGAATGTTCCTAAAATTCACCCAGCCCTCTCAGACCACATTTTATTTTTTATTTTTTTTATTTTTTAAAAGATTTTATTTATTTACTTGACAGAGAGAGCACAAGCAGTAGGAATAGGAGAGGGAGAAGCAGGCTCCCCGATGAGCAGGGAACCTGATGCGGGACTTGATCCCAGGATACTGGGATCATGACCTAAGCCAAAGGCAGACGCTTAACCAACTAAACCACCCAGGTGCCCCTGACCTCATTTTATAAATGAGCAAACAGAGGTGCAGAAAAAATAACCAAATTGTCATATAAATCACTAGTCTCAGAGATGTCTTAAACTCAGAATCCAGGACACCTTAATCCTTGACTGAAGTTTTAATTTACTTGAATGTGTCTCTGCATTTTCAAAGCATGCAACATGCATTCTTTTTTTTAAACCTTTGAATAGCATTTAATATTCTATTATTTTTAAAGACTTTTGTTTTTTAAGAGATACTTGAGGTTTACAACAAAATTGAGAGCAAATTAAAGAGATTTCCTACTACCCTTGTCCCCACACATGCATAGCTTCTACAATTGTCAACATTACTCACCAGAATGGTCCGTTTTTTACCAAGGATGAACCTACATTGACACATCATAATCACCCAAAGTCCGTAATTTATCTTAGGGTATACTCTTGGTGTTGTACATTTATGGGTTTAGACAAATGTCTAATGACATATATCCATCATTATAATACCATGCAGAGTATTTTCATTGCTCTGAAAATCCTCTGTGTTACACTTATTCATCTCTTCACTTCCCACACCTTCTGCTCAGGATCACTGATCTCTTTATGGTCTCCGTAGTTTTGCCTTTTCCAGAATGTCATATAGTTGGAATCATACATTCTGTAGTCTTTTCAGATTAGCTTTTTTTTCACTTAGTAATATGCATTTAAGTTTCCTCCATGTCTTTTCATGGCTTGATAATTCATTTATTTTTAGTACTAAATGATATTCATTGTCTCGAGGGACCACAGTTTATATGTTCATCTATGGTAGGACATCTTGGTTGCTTCCAAGTTTTGGCAACTATAAATATGTAGCATGCATTCTTTTAGTCCACCCTGAGGTGACTTTAAAAATACTATCTCCATTTATATATGAAGTATGGAGGTATAGAAACTGAGTCTAGAAGAGATAAGTGGCTAGGATACCCATTTAGGTGATATTAGACTTAGAGCTTGAATCACCATGGCCAGAGCTCCTCCTTCATATTCTTTTCCTTTTCTCCATAAACATGTACTGAGCATCTGCTCTGTAGTGGATACTGTAAGTCCCTCCACGGAGATACAAGTCTGCTTGCCTGTAGATGCTAAAGAGGATATATGTACCTAGTACTAACAGGGAAGGTAGGACGTGATAAAGGCCAGTTGGCTACTACAAACCTGAATGTTTATGAGTAAAAGGAAGAGGGTGAAGTGGAGGGGAGGATGGGCATTGTTCCTTGGTGATTGTGCTAACCTATGACAGGTGACAAAGGGGTTAGAAAGTTAAATAGTCAGAACTCTTTTTGGTTTGAAGTGACAAAAACCTAATTCAAAGGTGTTTAAGAAAAAAGGGAATTTATTTACTCACATTTCCTGGAAATCCGGCAATGCAGCTTGTTCTAGGCAGGTGTCAATCCAGGCACTCAGATGATATCATCTTGCCTCTCCCTCTATTGCCATCTCATGACTCTGCTTTTCCTTACTTGACGCTATTCATCAGAACAATATCCTTTTGAGGGGCAGGCAAGATAGGCTGGCAGCCCCAAACTCATGTCCTCCCAATTGAGCTACACCAAGAGAATAGCAACTCCAGGGGAAAACTCAAGGGAAGACTCTGGATAGTTTGGCTTGTGTTATTGTCCATTTCTTAAGCCATCGCTGTGGCCAGAGTGTGGGTCATTCTTTGGGGACATAGCCCAGAGGTGGGGGTAGATGAAGGTGAGCCCATCTGAATCACATGGAATGGGTACTGCATAAGAAAGAGGGATTCTGTAGGCAAAAGATGGTGTGAAGGGGGCCTGAGAAAATCCAAACCCCAAATACCAACTATAGGAAATATCCTTGGGAAGAGAAACAGCATAAGCAAAGTCTAGATGTGGAAAGGTATAATTCTTATTGCTAGACATGTATGTGAACAGTACAAAACTGAAAGATAAATTTGCAAAAGTAAGTTGGGACCAAACTGCAGAAGTCTTTAAGTGTCATACCAGGGATCCAGACATAGTGAAGATTTTCCCACGATCAAGCTCTCCAAAAAGGACATGGTTGGTCCACATCCCTGCCTTAACCTCTCTGTTCCAGATATGCTGAACTCTTCTAATTCTTTGAACTCTCTGTGCTTTCTATTTATTCCAGGATAAAACTGCAGTGTTTACAGCTTCATTTCCTCTTCCCTGGAACCATTTTCTTCTTTGACTGGACAACTCCTGCTTGGCTTTAATGTCTCATTTGGAGGTCACTGCCTTCAGGAAGCCTTCCCGGGCTACCACCCCAATGGATTAGATGCTCCCACAGCTTTCTGCATACACACACTTCATTGTAGATGCCTATTTATTTATCTATGTTGCAAGTTCCCATGTATTCAGTGCTTACAAGGTGCCAGGTTGATAGTTTTCTTATCCTTCTTTTACATACAAGGAAATTGAACCAAAGAAAGGTTAAGTAATTACCCAAGTTATGTAGCAACAGAGTGATGAAGCTGGTATTGGAACCCAGGGAGTCTGCCTTCAGAACTTTTGCTTAACTGCTGTTTGAGAATGTGATATTCAGCACTGCATTTCCAGATTAATGCCATGCCTGTCCAATACATATCTGTTATTTAGATAAAAGAAGGCAAGTAAATGAAAGAATGAATGGGATAGGAATGGGTGGTGAGATCCCCATTACTAGAGTTATTCTAGCAGATCCCAGGGGTGAGGGGGATATCAGTGTGGTTGATAGAGTATATTATTGCATAGTTTAGGATGTAGGATTAGATGGTCCTCAAGTTTCCTTTCAACTATGTATTTTCCTTTAGACAAAAAAAGAATCTTTTGTGCAATCAAGTGACCCTATCATGCTCACTCTTGGAGGAAATAACCCTAGCAGTAGCATGGAAGGTAGATTAAGGAAGATTGCAAATGTCGGGCTAGTAGGTCACCACGTCGATCTACTGCTGGCTGTAGGATGGGGAAGGAGGACAGTTCTCCCCCATTATGAAAGACAATTACCCTTTGACTCTTGACCTATCATCTGGGAAGTTTAATCCTTCCAACTTGGTCCCCTTCTGAAAACAGGAGCAGAAAGGAGGTCACACAGTGGTTAGGAGCCCATCAGGTTGTGTGGGAAAGGGCTTTGGACTTGGGATCAGAGAAGTGAGTTTGAATTCTGTCTCTCTTGGGAGCCTCAGGGTCCTCATCTTGAAAATGCGACCAGGAATACCTGCTCAGCCTATTTTCCACCTCTTCGTGAGGGTGAACTAACATGAGTGATGTTAAATACTTCTCAGATACAAGGTGCTGTATGCATGGAGAAGCTGTACGCACAGATGGTGGCTGGAATTCCCTCAGATCCTCTCTTCCTGCCCCCCCCCCAACCTTCCTGGATCCTCCAGGAAGAGGGTGGGGTGGGGAAGAAAGGAGAAAGGGCCATATTAGAAAGAAGGAGCAATTCCCCAGAATCATAAATTTTACCTCAGGACCTTAACAGACTGTAAAATTGTTATCTGAAGATGGAAGTGATTTATCGAAAAATAAAAACTCCCCCTCCACTGCAGAAAGCATCCTTAAAGATCTTATATATGATTTCATAAAGCTGCATGGCATCTTTTCAATTCCTTCCCAGGGCCGGGTAGGCCCAGAGCCCAGCATGCTGACGAAGTGGAGGGACGGCTGAGGCTTAAAAGGAGAGAAATCCAATTACTCTCGCCCTGGGATAAAGGAATTCTGGGGATTTGAGATCACTGGAGCATAATTGGAATTCTAATAAAGTGAATTTTTTTGGGGGGGTGGCGTGGAGACGGAGGTGGTATGGGGGGGAGTACAGGTTCCCAAGCCAGCTGTGGGGATGGTTCCAAAAGACTTTGTCATCAGACCCATATTTTGCTGCCTAGAATTTTCCATAATATGGATTTGCTTGTGGGCAGCCAGAGGCAAAATTGGGAAGAAAGTAAAGTTTCAAAGCTCACAGTTCCCTTGCCTGGGCAAGACTTTCGCTGAGGGCTGCCAAAAACCTGGCCAGAGCTCCGTGAACCTGGCCTGCATATCTGTCCTTTAAAACCAAAAACCTTTGAATGCAAGGTCTGGAAGGAGACTGAATAGTCTTATAATCCCATGAGGAAAATGAGATCTATGGAGGACTGTTCCAACGCCATGTACTGAGGAATAGAATCATGGGAACTTCCATCCAGAAACTTACAAGTCATCAGTGTAATATCCCTCTATTCACAGCACACTACATTATCCCAGACCTATTGATGCCTGGTTTCTATGTGGATGCATAAACCAAAAGACAGCCTACGATGTCATGAGCTAACCCAGTGCATTGTCAGATAGCCATCCTGCTTGGCAATTTCTTCCTTGTGTAAGGCTGCAAATGGGCTCTACATGACAGCCAGTGGAAATGGGAGTCCCTAGTTTTTTGTTTGTTTGTTTGTTTTTGAGCAGAGGTCTTCTATCACCTTGTGCAAATGACTTTGGTTCACTGAGGCTTAATTTTCTCAGGGGTGTAAAGGAGACTGTGATATAAATACCTCCTAGGAGAGCAGTGAGAATTCAATGAAAATTCCTAGAAATCATTTATTTAGCTTAAAGCAGACCTGATGCTCAACAAATGTTCCTATTTTTATGAGTGTCTGTAGAATGGGGGTACTTACTTTCTGTGGGCGTCACATAAGATACTCAACGTAGAGCACCAAAGACACGCTTTCTCTCTCAGCATGGCCCACCTCTTCCTGCCATCGTCCCTGTGCCCATCTTGGCCTCCATAGGACCCTCTAAGCTTCTTGAGGACAGGATTTGTTGTCTAATCCTTTTCTGTGTTCCTCCAGGACTTGGCTTTTAGAGGGATTTCTCTGTGTGTGAAATGAGTGTAGGAGGTACATGGGTAGACCCCTTCAGTCCCAGCACCCACCTCACCTCCATGTGAGGTCACATTCCACGTGGTGCTGGTGGGAGGCTCTATGCAGGAGCTGAGTGTCTGTGTGTGTCCTGCAGCGACACTTCTCAACACTCCCTTTTCTCCAAGTCCCCACTCCTTTCATCTCTCCAGAGCCAAAATTCTTAAATGACCCAGTTTGAAATTATTTCTCTGCCTCCCCACTTCTCATTGTAATATTAATTGATAGCTTCTTTTGTTTCTCTTTGAATGTCTCTTCTGTTCATCATTAAGTAGATTTCCACTTACATATTCATTCCTTTAATAAACATTTTGACAAGCTCTTCTTGGGGTGCTAGAGATGGAGTAATGAACAGGATAAAGTTCCTGCTCTCCAATGGAGCTTACTTTCAGTGAAGGAGAGAGAAAACAAATAGAAATAAATGACTGTTACAATTTAATAAAGTAACGCCCCTAATGAAGTAATGTGATATTCATTTGAGTCAGAGGCCAACTCTAGGTAGTGTTCGGGGAAGCCTTGCGTTAGGAGGTTATCAATTGAATTGAGACCTGAACGACAAGGATTTAATCACATGAAGTTGTGGGAGAAGAATATTCTAAACAAGGAGAAGAGCAAGAGCAAAGGTCCTGAGGTAGGGGTGATCTTCTCTGTTAGGTCGTTTGGTCTGAAACTTGAGAATGCTTCAGAATCACCTGGAGGGCTTGTTAATCCACAGATTGCTTGCCCTGCCTCTGGACTTTCTGACCAGGTGGTGAGTGGGGATAGCACTGGAGACATTGCATGTCTGGCCACTTGCTGATGCTCTTGCTGCTGCTGGACTGATGACGGCACTTGGAGAACTGCCAGTCAGAGAGATAGAACGTCAGTACGCATGGAGCTGAGAGAATGAGGAGGTGAGTCGTAGGAATTGAGGACCAAGAAGCAGGTGGAGGCCAAATCCTGTAGGGTTTTGTATGACACAGTAAGGAGTTAGGATTTTCTTCACAGGGCAATGAGAAGCCAAAGGTTTATTGAAAGGTCTTGAGTAGGAAACTGACTTGATTTTTTTAAAACATTACTTTGACTGCTCTGGGGAGAGTGGATTTCAGTGGACGAGAGTGGAATCGGAGATGTGACAGGAATCTGTTGCAGGCGGACGTCAGCAGGCTTGCTGACATCGGAGGGCTTGCTGGCTGGACTTGGGGCGGGGCAGGCTTCTCCACTGTGGCACTGTGGACACTGGGGGCTGGATAATTCTTGGCTGCAGGGGCTGTCCTGTGTACTGTCCTGCGCTTAGCAGCATCCCTGGCCTCTCCCCACTAGAGGCCAGTAACACCCCCTTCCATTTGTGACAACCAAAAATGTTTTCAGTCATTGTCAAATATCCCTTGGGGGAAGGGGCAAAACCACCCCTGGTTGAGAACCAATGAATTAGGGATTCATCCACCTTTCTTTCATTTATTTAATGAACATCTGTTGATGCTAACGAGTACACGTGTGATGAAGTTGTTGAGGTGTGAGTGTTGTGGGTGTTGTGAGTGTGTTGGCTGTGAACAAAGCAGACCGGATCCCTGTCATGCTTCTGGTAGTCAGAAAAGAAAAAAGGGGTGTGTGTGTGTGTGTGTGTGTGTGTGTGTGTGTGTGTGTCAGGGGTGAGGGGTGAGTAAAGGCCACGGGGATGCTGTGGTGTTTGAGCCCTAGCCATTCTCTCAGATGTGCAGCACAGAAATCTGACAAAGACAGAAGCCTCCCTGGGGAGTGGAGCCAGGGAGAAGTTGATTGTACAAAGACAACATCATCTTTAGCCCGTAGGGGATGCAGGGTGGGGGGAGGTGGGAGAGGACAAGGGGAAGAATATTTACATATTGATAATTTTGTCAGGCAGGCAGGCGTGAATGAATTTCTGGAGACCAGAAATATACAGTAGCACTAGGTCAAAATGTCCCATGTCTCTCTTTCTCTGCTACCAGCAGTGATCACATTAGCTCACCTGCCCGGTGCCAGGTACTGTCTCCGGCACTCTAGATGGACCATCAGGTAGCTCTCACTTGATACTTTTTCTCCAGCTGAGAAAATGGGTCCAGAGAGGTTAAGTAACTTGTTAAAGGTCACACAGTTGGTGAGGAGCATGGTCAATCTTCCCACTCCTGAACCCATTGTATTGTCATTAAACTTGGCCACTAAGAATCATTTTCTTTGGCAGCTTCATTGGGGTGGGAGGTAGAGATCTGTGAGATGGCAATGGAGGGGATTCTACGATCTTTCATAATTATCTTGGAGCAGAGAGAGAGAATCAGAGCAGGTGCTGGAGGAGCTGACCTCGAAGGCCATGTCTCCTGAAGAGCCCAGGGCCAGTGGGCCATTGTTGTTGGTGGCATATATTTCTAGTGCAATTATCCCGTGCTCCTCTTACAACTCTCTCAGAAGTTCCTTCCGTGATCATTAAAACTGGCTCTGGGCTGCTGCTTTGAAAGCGGCCGGAACCGCCCAGGGCTGGATCATGTCCTCGTTAAGCAGGGATGGCCTTCCAGGGACTTCAACAGGATTTCTGCCTCGTTACAAATTGAGGGAGATGCGACCGGGGCTCTGCCAATTATAGGTGGGCACCTCTCAAAAGCAGTTGTTCTCTTTTGCTTTCAGAGATTCTAAGATTTCCGGTTCCATTTAAACTCAAAGGCAATCCTATGTCTCCTCTGGTCTGTTGCTAGCCCAGGGGTCACAGGAGCCAGAGCTGAGAGAGGACAAAGGAATAAGAAGGCTTGGAGAGAGGAGGTGGTACCACGCAGTGGTTCTCTGACTTAGGGCTTGATGGTCTTAGGTCTGCAGACTTGCTCTGCCATGACTTTACACAGGTGCTTGACCTCTCTGTGCCTCGGTTTCCTTTTCTGAGATGACTAGCACAGTGCCTGGCACTCTGTAGCTCTAAAAATACCATGTTCCTGGGGCTCAGGGCTAGGGACACTCTCCTGAGATGTGATCTGTTCTTTCCCAGGGTCATAGTCATCAGCCTCCTAGAACAAAGCTAAGGATGGAAAGGGTGGACAGGGTGATTAGAAGAGAGCCGCATAGTCCTGTGAGAGATGGGGCAAGTCTCCTCTGAGCCTGTTTCCTCATCCATAAAGTGGGATGATAATGACAGCATTCATTCATTCATTCATTCATTCATTCACCATGCTCTGAGTGTGCTCACTCTGCTAGGCTCTGGAGTACAAAAGTGAACAAGAGAGATGATGGGCCTTCTTTCAGGGAGTTTATACTCTGAAAGGGCACCTCACAACAAACAAACAAGTAGACACAGAATAGATTTAAAGATCATGCTCAGTGCTCTGAGAGACTTAAAACAGTGTGATGTTACAAAGAGTACTTGGGAGGAATCTTCTTTAACTAGGGTAGTCTTGGAGGTGACATGTGTATGAATCCCATGGTGAGAAGGAGCCAGCTATGAGGAGAAGGAGGAGTATCCCAGGCAGAGGGAACAGCAAGTAAAAAGGCCTGAGATGATCGAAGGACCTGGCATGCTGGAGAGCAGAGAGCAATGGGTATTACCGGGAGGGCAGTGAGTAAGTACAAGGGGCAGTAGTGTGAAATGATGGTGTGTAGGAATAAATGCAATGAGGTGTATGACAGGGGCTTTATCCGTGGTGAAGCACTGACCAGAGGGAGGCAGGATGATCGATATGTCAATATGGTGGGAGAGCCTGCTAGGCCTAGCTGAGACCACCAACCCAATGGGAACTGAAGGAAGAAGGAAAAGCAAGCTGGAAGGGATGAGGCACGTGGTAGAGATGCAGGATGGCTGGGAAGCTGTTCCCTGGACATCCACTGTCTTCTAGGCATTGTGCTAAAGGACGTTTCTTCACACTTCATCCGCCCAGCCACTCTAGGTGTCGCAGATGAGGAACTTAACAGTTGTGGGGTTTAGTGACTTGGCTTGGGTCATAGACAAAGTTCTGTCTGACACTAGATTTTTAGAACCCCTGAGAGTGTGCTCACAACTTTCACGATATACTGTTTCCCACTCAAAGCCATGGCTCTTGGTCAGAGGGAGGCTGGCTCTTCCTGAGAGTCCCCTTGGGCCAGGCACTTTTCTAGGAAGCCTGTGGAGGAGACAAATCAATCCAGGTGGCCCTTGGGGCTGACAAGGGCTGTTGGTCATGCTGGTTACCAGCTACTTTGGGGGACTGTGTAATGATCATACAATTGGTCTCTGTTAGTAGAAAGATGAGACATGAGGAAGCCAGGACTCATACCAAGTACAACAAATGGCCCAGCCTCTCCACTTCATCTTGCAACAGTCCAGTAAAGCCATGGTCTTTCCACAGGAATCTACTGCTTGTGAGATCAGATCCCTGAAACATGGTGTCTTATCATGTACTCTTTGGGTATACATTGTACCCAAAAGAGGCTCTTAGGATCTCAGGGCCTGGAGGAATTGATGTCTCATGCATGTATTCTATTGACATGCCTTCCAAGTAGGTCACTCAGCCAGCTTGCTCAGTGGCAGTCATGGGGATCTCACCAACTCTCCGGAAGGCTGCATGTGTTGGTCCTGAGAACATTCTTTATACTAAGCAGAAGCCTGGTAACTACCTCCTGTTGGCCCTAGTTCTGTTTCTGAGAATTCACAGAGCAAGCCTAGTCTCTTTTCCCTGTGATAACCCTAAAGAACCCAGAATTCTTTAGAATCTTCTCCATATTCCAAGTTTTTCCCTAATGTAGACTTGGGTCTCTCCTCTGTCCTATCTGCAATTTAGGGTTAGTAAAAAGAGTTGAGATTCTGGAGTTTTTAGTCACGTGTGCCTGTTCAAGTCATTGAAGTTGTGTGTGTGTGTGTGTGTGTGTGTGTGTGTGTGTGTGAATGCACATTTGCAAATGTATATGGAGTATGCAGGGGGTAGCGGTAGCAGATTCTGAACACCTGGGAAGCTGTCAAAGCTGGAGCCTATGCTCAGAGATGCCCATCCATGATCTGATCTCATCCTCACAGCTCTGTGGAAGTGATCTAACCACCTCTCCCTCTTTTACCCTTGAGGAAACAGAGACTCGGTATTTAAACAGTTTGCTCAAATCACACATCCAGTGACAGCACTTGAGTTTAAAATGAAGTCTCTCTAGTCTCAAACCCCTAAAATAATAGTTAACATCACTAAGGGTAGGATTCTGCATCTGTAGATGAGAGCCATAATGATGCCTTCTTTTGGACTTCTGGAAGGTAGAGAGGATGTGGTGCAGAGGAAAGTTATGAAAATCGCAAAGCACTATAGTATTTTACTTTCTTTTCTTTCTGTTAGTCTCAATTCTCCAGAGAGTTGAGAAAAAGTTTTTTAATAAAGTTTCTTTTGGTTGCCAAAAATAGATCACAATTTTGGTAAGCTCAAGCAAAAATGGAGATACTTAGAAGTTCAAGGGAAATTTACTGAATACAAAAGAATCGATCAGCCAAGCCTCAGAAGGAGCAAGGACCAGGTGCAGTCTTAGGACCTCAGCTGTGGGAATTCTTTTTTTTTTTTTTTAAGATTTTATTTATTTATTTGACAGACAGAGATCACAAGTAGGGAGAGAGGCAGGCAGAGAGACAGAGAAGCAGGCTCCCTGTGGAGCAGAGAGCTCGATACGGGGCTCACTCGATCCCAGGACCTGGGATCATGTCCTGAGCTGAAAGCAGAAGCTTTAACCCACTGAGCCACCCAGGCGCCCCAGTTGCAGGAATTCTTACAGTTTGTTCTAAAAGTCTTGACTTTGACACAACGCAGCTGCAGTGAATCCCAGTCTGTGTCTTAGGTCAAAATTCCCAGTTCCTGCTAGAGAGATGGAATGTCTCAGCATAGCCAATGTGTGGGGTCACACGGAATGGACATCACCACTGGAGATGTACCCTGAGAATCAGAGACAGATTTCATGGCTTGGGAGTTATTGTGAGCTGGAAAGCTTGTCCCCAAGAGGCTCACGACACGAGTATTCTCATCATTCTTCATGGAGCAATCTGATTTATGGCAAGCCCCAATTATCTTGTTTGTTGTTTACCTTCTCCACTAGCATGTCAGTTCCTATAGGACAGGAAGCATGTCAGTCTGCTCACTGTTTTTTTTTTTTTTTTTAAGATTTTATTTATTTATCTGAGAGAGAGGGAGAGTGTTATTTATTTGAGAGAGAGCGAGATTGAGAGAGAACACAGAGGGAGACCAAGAGGGAGAAGCAGACTTGCCTCTGAGCAGGGAGCCTGATCTGTGGCTCCATCCCAGGACCCTGAGATCATGACCTGAGCCAAAGGCAAACGCTTAACCGCTGAGCCAGCCAGACGCCCCTGTTCTCTCTTTTCATATCAGCCCCCAGCAGAGTGTGTAGCATGTGGTGCTAACTCCATAAATAAATGCAGAAAAAAATGAGTAATGTTTGAATCTGGACACAAATGAAGTCACCTGTTCTCTCTCTCCTCCCCTTCTTCCCCCTTCAGTAGTTTAACTGACAAATATTTCCTGAGTGCTTACTGTGTGTCAGTAGCTGTTCTAAGTTTTGGGATACACGTTTTGCTTTTGTTCATATCCTCTGTTTCTCCCTTTCTTTCCCTCTTCTCTCTCTCTCTCTCTCTCTGGGTTTCTCTTCTTCCATTGCAGACAGACTATCTTTGTGCTGCCAAAAATCTGGCTCTCTGTGACCACTGATTCAAATCCTTTTATCTTCATTACTAAAAAAGTAAAACAAAAAAACACCCCCCAAAACTCAAGAAACATTTTTTTAGGGGGCAAGAGGACTTTGATTGGCTACCGCAGTATCACTCACTGGGCCGGAGGAAAGGAGCCCTGTAATTGGCTGGTCAGGGTGCCAAAGTCGAGGACTGGGGCAGGGCTGGCCCCACATTGGCAGCCCTGCTGGAGTGCTCTGACTACAGTGGGGAGTAGTAGCCCTTTTAAGGGAGCTGACAGACCAAAACAACAGATGTCCACTCCAGGAACATATGAACACAAGGCCTTTCTCATGCCTGATGCCAGAGTATATGCTCATCTTCATTCTTTCTCAGTATATGGATTCCTCAGTGTAATCAAGACTCCATCAAGAATTGATCATTACAAGTGTTGCCAGCTGTGGGCAGAACATTTATTCTATTTCCTTTTCTAGGACTTGGATATATAAGTCAGTTCAGCCAATATTCAGCAGGAGCACCTTCTATGTCCAGGCACCATGTAATAAAAGCAAGGATAGAAGTACAGAGAAGAGAACCCCATCCCCCACCCAGCACACTGGTAGCCTGAACATGGCGTATGGTTAGGGTTTAAAGAAAACATCAGTTACAACTACTATCTTACTAAGACAGGAGGAAAAGCAATCATTTCTGAAGACATGGAAGGAAAGAAGGAAGTGATATTGAGCACTGACTCTGTGCTGAGTTATGTTCTAGGTGCTTTCATGTATCCATTCCCTCACTGAATGTATATCCATTCCCTCACCTACTATGTGTCACGCACTGTTTCAGATGCTGAGACGCTACTGTCAGCGAACTGAGCAGATTAGAAATCCATGCTTTCGTGAAGACCACATTCTTCTTTCTTTCTTTCTTTCTAAGACTGTAATCTTGTAGGGAAAGACAGACGTAGGTAAAATAAATAAGAAAACTACATGGTCAGGTAAAGGCCACACATATTATAGAGAAAAAGCAAGAGAGGAGGCTAGGGCATGCTGGGCAGAGGGGTTGCTGTTTTAAATCGGGTGGTCAGAGAAGGTGACATCTGAGTGAAGGCTTGGAGGTGAGAGGTGGGTCTTCAGGATGTCAAGGGGAAGGGCTTGCAGGCAGAGGGAACAGCAGGTGTTAGCCCCTGGTAGGGAAGCCTGCGTGGAGTCTTTGAGAGACAGTAAGGAAATGAGTTGCTGGAGGGGTGTCAAAAAGGGAATGGGGGGAGCAGACAATGAAGGCAGATATGGAATGGCACAGGGTAGATAGTGGGAAGATCATGCTGGGCCTTGCAGGACATGGGAAGGACTCTAGCCTTTACTTGCAGGCTTCTGAGCAAAAAAGTGACCTGCTCTGACTCACAGTGATCACACCATTCAGTAATCTCAAGGTCCCTAAAAGTGGTATTATTGGCCCCAATTTGTGATGAGGAATGAGGAGTAGAGAGGGTATGTAACTTCCCCAGCATCCCACTGCTAGTGCATTTCAGAGATGGGCTGCCAAGTCACGTGTTTCTGGTAAGGATACTCTTTCCGTTAGGCCACACTGCCTCCCTAGTCTTTGCAATCTTATTTTATTATGGTTATAAGATTAAAAATCCACCTGGCTGTCTTCATTTTGGATTTTATATATTAATTTTATATAACAAAACTTTACTATTTTTCTCTCAAATATATCTAAATAATACTCAATTGTGAATGTCAAATAATTATATCTGTTTCATAATATAAAATTATAATTAAGGCAAAATTTGCTTTAAAGCCTTTGTTATATATATATATGCATCATTTAACACTAATTCTGAGGTTCTGGGGTGCCTGGGTGGCTCTGTCGGTTAAGTGTCTGCCTTTGGCTCAGGTCATGATCCCAGGGTCCTGGGATTGAACCCTGCTTCTGCTCTTTCTTGGCTTCTAGAATCTGACTACAAGAGCTTGGCTCTCAGACTCACCATTACCAGCTATACAATCTGGGCAGGTACGCTTGACTCGTAAAAAGACTTGGTTTTCCCATCTGAAAATGGAGACAGTTGCCCTTTTCTCATCTTTGGCCCTGAAAGCACATAGACCATAGAGCATGCTGACTCTCAAATGGTCAAACTGGCCAAAGAGATAGAAGGCCCTGGTTCCATCCCTGGCTGTGTAACCTTGCGCAAGTCATGGGCTCTCTGTGGACCGAGTTAGGAAAGTGCTTATCTGTATCACAGGGTGAATCTGTTCTACCTGCTTCACAAAGGATCACAAAACAAACAAAATGCATTATTTTGCATACTGTCAAATGCTTTATGAATGCAAATTAAATACTCTTTGAATATTCAGATGCATGTCTATCTTCCATGCCTACCTTACTTTCCTCACTGTAAAATGGGACAAATAATGCCTACACTGCACAGTTGTGATGAATTGAGATGGTACATGAAAACACAGTCCCAGTGCCTGACACTTCATTGTGCACCAGCACTGGCTGTCCTCCTTTCTTCTTTAGGTTTTACAAAGCAGGTCACCCCCTTTCTTTTCTCATTTGGTCTTTAGCCCGCTTTTGGGATTAAGGCAGCATGCTATTACATCCATTTCGCAGGTGAGGAAGCTGAGGCTTGGAGATAGCAAGGGACTCAGCACAGTTGCACACATAATGGCAGAGGTAGCCTTGGAAACCTGCTCTCCATTCAGCCCTTCACAGCCGCTCAGGAAATCTGCTCAGAAGCCAGCCTCCCTGTGTTTTCTAGCCTCGCTTTCTGCATGGTAACTTGTACAAGTTACTCCACCTCTCTGAGCCTTGGTGTCTTGATTGGAAAGGAGGGCAATCATGCCTGCAAAATAGCACCTGCCTCACAGGGTAATTGGGAGGATTCAACCAGGTAATGCCATGTGACACCTAGCAGGTACCTCAGACACCATCCTTGCTCTGTGAGTATAGGCTGTTCTTTTTTCTAATACCTGCTGCTGATGTGGCAGAGTGGTACAGACCTGGGGCAGAAGGCCCAGTGGTTAAGGCTAGGCTCTGCCCCTCTTCTAGCTGCTGTGGGACTTAGGCCATGGAGCCTCCCTGCCTTCTACACAGGAGAGTGACAAAGCCTTTCTTGGGAAGAGTAGAAGTTGTACACACCAAGCATTATCTGTATAATGCTCGGCTTATGTGGATACTTAAGAAATGGAGAAGGGGGGCTGGGAGGAGGAAAGATTTTCCAGGAGGAAGGGGCAGCAAGAACAATAGTAGGGAGGTTGAAACAGCCTGGCATGCTCCGATGTGTCTTTAAGAGGAACAAGGTGTGGCAGGAATGAAGAGGAGAGATAGAAAGTCCAGATCACAAAGGACGCTTGATCCCCATCCTGTGTCTGTGTAGAGCCCCTGAATGCTTTTAAGCAAGGAAGGTAGGAACAGCATTCCCTTGTCTCACTGTCATCCTGGTGGCTGTGCAGGACGGAGTGGCATTTGCGAGCCAGGAGGCAGGGCTCAAAGAGCAAGTGCTGCGGGTGCTGCAGGTGAGAGCTGATGGTGACGGAAGCCAAGGCAGCGGACTGGGCACAATGGAATGGCTTCTATGACCACTAACCACAGGCTGGTATTTACTGAGGGTTTAGTATCCAGGACCTCACTGTTTCATGCGCTTTGCATATATTAGCTCATTTAATTATCATAACAACCCAGTGCAGTAGGGACTCTGTTATAGGTGCAGAGATCGAGGCACAGAGAGGCTAAGAAAGCGTAAGGAGGCAGAATCCTAAAATTTAAAGAATCCTTTAAAGGGACAAGGTGCGGGATCTGATATGGAGGGAAGGAGTAGATGGCCTGCAGGTTTCTGGCTGGAGTGGCGGGCTAGAGCCCAAGCGCCTGGGAGAAAGAGTGGGCTGGAGAAGGAGGCCTGAGCTGTGTCTGTGTTGAAGGCACAAGGGGCCTGCGGGAGGCAGTGGGGTATCCGGAGTGGGGGGAGCTGGCAGAGGGCTCTCCGGCACGTGGAGGTTTGGGCTTTGCCATTACCACTGAGTCCTGGAGCTGTGGGAGGGAGAAAAATGTCTCTGGGGAATCTGAGAGGCGGAGAGAGTTCTGGACCATAGGACCTTCACAGACTTTTTCTGTCTCCCAAGTCCAAGGCATGGATCCCAGTGCTGGGACCCAGAGTGCGGGGTAGGGTGTGGCTGTGGGCAGGCTGTGTGCTTCACCGATTTCCTCTCGCGGGGGACGGTTAACACAGGTTCACAGGTGAGATGGCCAAGCAGCCAGTCCAGCAGTCCACATACATTTTGTGCCTGGGCTGTCTGGGTTCCCCAGGTATCACTCAGTAACTCCTCTCCACCGCTGAACCTTGAGCGCTACCCACGGCTCAGCCTCTCAGCCCCTCCACTCCCACCGTCTCCTACCTCTCTTTACCGACTTCCCTCATCCTCACTTTCTATAATTCCTTGCCGCTTTGTTTGGCCTCTGTCCTACTGCTGTCTCTTCACTTGCCTCTCCTTCTCCCTCTTTCTCCATCTCTCTCTCTCTTCTCTCTGTCTCTGTCTCTCTGTCTGTCCCTCTCACTCTGTCTCTCTTTCTTTCTGTCTCACTGGGTCTGCCTCTGTCTGTCCCTGTCTCAACTCTTTTCTGTCTCTATTTGCCTTCCTCTGTCTTTCTTTCAGTCTCGGAGTCTTTCTGCTGCTTCTCTCTATTTGTCTCTGGGTGCTGGTTTATTATTTTTTTTCCCTCTCTTCCTGTCTCTGTATCTCTTTTTCTTTATGTCTGTGTGTCTCCCTTTCTCTCTCAATCTCTGTGCTTTGTATCTGTGCCTATCCCCCTCCTCACTACCTCCACGTTTTCTTTCTCTCCTTTCCCTCTCCCTCCCCCTCTCCTGCCTCTAGGAAGAGGGCAGAGATCACTGGGTAGGATTGGAAGTCATTAAAAGCAAAAAAAGGAGAAAGGGCTCCTTTTCTCCTGCTTGTCCCTGGGGAATGCCTAACAATGAGAGACACTTTGGTGGGTAATCGATAGGAACAAGATGCAACTAGATGTCTTTGTTGGGCAGTGGCAGCAGGCAGTTCCCTCTGACCGGAGCCCCTGGGAATGGCTGGCCCCTCGACCAGGCTCAAACAGTGTATCACAGTGGAGCAGACCTGAAGTGTGAGCCCAGCACATCCTGACCCCTGGGGCACTTCATTTCCATCACCTCCTCTCCCTCCCTCCCGGGCCCTCCTCCCCCTTGGTACTACTTCCTGAATATCATGAATAGAAAGAATCTCCATAATGGGCAGGGCATAGATTATAGCCAGTAGGTGTGGGGTTGGCTAATAATCAGTCTGGAGCTGGAGCAAGAGTCTTCATCTTTCTAAGCCCAAATTTCCTTATGTGTAAATGAGGGAGACTAATACCTGAAATCCTTTCTGAGCAGGCAGCCAGTGGTGTTCTTTTTGAATAACAAATCTGATCAGTGCCTCCTGCACTCACACTCCCCACAGTAAGGATCACATGTGTCTTTTTCAGTGCTGAATCCTAGCACTAAGCTCACGGGAGGTGCTTGGTAAGCATATATAGTATCATACATAGTAGGTAGCCCATAAGTGATTGCAGATGAGTGGACCTGACTGCTTCTACATCTGAAATACTTGGCTGGCTTCTCCCTTCTTCTCCTGCCTTCCCAAGATGTGAGCCTGGGCAGGATACCAGATCTCCTACTTGCTGCCCAGCTTTGTCTTCCTTTCTTGCTTTCCCTGTTCCCTGCCTGTGACCCTCAGACGTTAGGAGAATGAAGAGGAAAGACAGTGAGTCACAGGGTTGAAAATAAGAACACTGGTCTCTTAGACATAAAAAACCAGCTAAGAGTGCACATACAGCAGCGGCCTGGACTTCAGCTGGAAAGTTAAGGAAGAGACCTTAGAGATCATCAAGTCTGCCCCTCCATCTCCCATTTTACAGATGACCAAACTTCCCAGAGAAAGGGAATGCTTGCCCAAAGTAGCAAGTCCCTATGATGGAAATGGGCAGAAGATAAGAGTACTATAATCTCTCAGAACTCTTCAAAAATTCTCTTAGGTTTTTATATCTACATACCCTTATGCCTTGGTCAGTATAAGCTCCACGGAACCCCATTCTCCATTCCAGTCTTAAGAATGGAACTCACCAAATCTTCCCTATCCTCCTAAATGCAGTCTAATTTTGGGACCCATTCCTAGTCCTTGGCCAACAGAGGCAAAGAGGGGCTCTCACTTTTGCAGGACTGCCGAAAGGATCAGCTTGCTGCCTGGTTCATGCCTACTTTTTCTTCCAGATTCAGCCTTCCCTGAAGCCTCTCATTCTAAGGTGTGTCTCCTATTTTTCTATGCATATGTCTTCTTTGTTTTCTTCTAATCAGGTTGATAACGTGTAATTTATAAATAATAAAGTTAATCTATTTTGTGTGTATAATTCAGTGGGTTTTAACAAATATGTCCAGGAGTGTAATTGCCACTGCAATCAAGTACAGAATACTTTTCATTCCCGCAAAAAGTAACCCCATATTCTGTGGTCAAATCTCTACCGTACCGTGATCTGATTTCAGCTGCCATAGTTTTGCTTTTCTAGAAGCTCTTATCATTAGGAGTTATTTTGTATCTGGTTGCTTTCACTTAGTATAATGTTTTTGTGATTCATTAATGGTGTTACATGTATCAGCATTTCTTTCCTTTTTATTGCATTAAAGTGATTATTCATTCATTCCAGTACCACTTAATTAAGCGGCCATTCTGCCCCCACTGTATGAATACGCTACAGTTTGTTTAACCATTCATCCGATGATGGACATTTGGATTGTTTCCACTTTCTGACTTGTGAATAAAGACTCATGTTCTGCTATTGACTGTTATTCTTCTATGAACAGTAATGTACAATTCTTATTTTATTTCCATATGCTCCCATTTCTCTTGAGAAAATTCTCAGGGGTAGGATTACTAGATCATTTGGTAAGTACATATTTAGTTTTTTAAGAAACTACCAGATAGTTTCCTGAAGGGCTGGGCCATACTCCATGAGCACTAGGAATGCATGAGAGTTACTGTTGCTCCACATCTCTGCTAACACTTGGTAGTATCAGTCTTTATTTTTAATCATGCTGGGGTGCAGTGCTCATTGTGGTTGAGATGTTGAGAATATTTTCCTTGGTGAAGTATCTATTCAAATCTTTTGCCCACTTTTATTAGGTTGCATTTATTCTTATTATTAGGTTGCAAGTATTCTTTTCATATTTTCAATACAAGACTTTTATGATAAGTATGTTTTACAGATGTTTTATCCCACTCTGTGGTTTGCTTTTCAAGGCATATTCAATACTATTTACTTCATTATGACCAGACCCTAGGTGTATTTACTATCTGAGCCTCAGTTTTCTTACCTGTAAAATGCTACTAAAGTCTATGTGCTTCTTAAGAGTTTTGAAGATTCAAAGAGAGACTAAATAGATAACTCATAGCATAATGCCTAGAGCTTGAAAATCCTCAGCTAATTATTATTTGATTGTTATTCATTCCATCTTTGCTCACTCAGATAGTTCTCTTTGATTATCACCTCATAGTAATGACAACTGGTGGATGGAAAGAACTGTCTAGAGATGTGAAAACAGTTGGGACTAGAACTAAATCTTTTGAAGTAATTAGCATATAGATATCATTTGAAGACCTGGGGCTGGTTGGGCTGACTACAGAGTCTCGTGTGTGTAGTGAGATGACCACAGCTGGAACTCTGGCCAATCCCAACACCTAAGGGATGGGCAAAAGAAGAGGGATTTATGAAGAATAATGAGATTGTATAACTTGGGAGGAGGAAAGTCAAGACAGAACAGAGTCATAGAAGCCAAGGCAGGGGTGAGATCTAAAACATAAGGAATCACTAAAAACATCAACTGCTATAGAGGGGGTGAGGCCTAAAGAAGGAAAGTTTGGATTAGCCAAGACAAGGGCATCATTACCCACTGAGCTGTGCTTTCAGGGGAGGCAGGGCAGGAAGTCCAATGATGAAGGGTTGAGAAATAAACAAGGGATCAGGTTTCTGGAGTATCAAGCATGCACTCCATTCCCCCAGCCCCACATTAATTTTGATAGAAATGAGGAGAGGAGATGGTGATAACAGCTTTCATCAGAGGGTAGCAGTTGTAGAGGGAAATTTTCTTTTTATAGTATGGGACAGGCAGAGCATGTTCTTGGACAGATGGGAAAAAAACAATGGAGAGTGAATACTTGAAAGGACACAAAAGAAAGGGGTTAATGGAGAGTGTGAGTCCCTGGAGGAAGATATGGCATCCAGATCACAGGATTAGCCTGGAGTAGGGGAGTCAGGTGGCTTTATACTGTGTCAGCCAGCTGAGCTGGAACAATGTTGCCTTTTACAGTTCTGTTAAAGAGTTGGCTAGGAGAGAAGTTTGCATGTAATTTGGAAGACACAAGTGAAGCAGTAGCCATTACTCTCTGAAAGTCATTGTGGTTAAATGGGTTGAGATGTGGGTACATGCGGAGGTGTAGGGGAATACCAGCTTGCTCGTCTTTGCAATTTCCTGGTGGGAGTTAAATGCAGAAAATGTCAGAAAATTTCAGCTTATCTTTACTGCCCTCAATTCTGTACTTAGCTCTTCTTCCTGCCTGGCTGGCCTGCTCTCCAACATCAATCCCAGATCCACAGCCAGATACAGCGGCATCTTCCGAACAGTCTTCCAAAGACTTCTCCATCAGCTTTCCTTTGTAGACCCTCTCCAACAGCTGGGCGTGCCCCACTGCCCGTATTCCTTTATGAGCTCCAAATTGACCATCCATTCCCGTATTTTATTTCATCATCCAACTCCCCCCCTTTGGGACCTTACTTCCTAGATGCTCTCACAGTTACAGAATGTGTTTTTCCTACAGTAAATCTCTTATTCCACTATACTCACAGAATTTCAGCTTCCCTGATTGAACCCCGACTGATACGGGATGGCTGGGGCACTCTTATCCGATTGAGAGAAGGCACTAAGAGTGGGTGCAGAAAAGGAGTAAGGGAGTGGATGTCAAAGGAATTTAGGTCACATGGTCTTGAGGTCTCATGAAGATGCAGGAACCAGGTCAACTGCAGAAAGGGTTAGGGTTAGCATAAAGCTAACCCTAAAGGTTAAAGGTTGAAGAAGCTCTAGAAAATAGTGTGTAATAGGTAAAATAACGAGTTGAAAGAACCCTTTGCTGGACAAGTAAAGAGGTTGGGAGGCAGCTGGGAGGAATGTCAAGGTTGGAGGCTTGAATTCTAGTCCTGGATCTCTCCCTCATCAGCCTGGTGGCCTTGGATAAGTCACATATTTTCCTCTCTGCGGCTCTCATTTGCTTACTTGTACTCCTCCCTCCTCTACTCTATATTCCAGGAAATCACATTCCCCAAATTTCAGGTCAGATTCCAAATAGGCCTAGCCCATGTACAGAGCTAGTAGAGGACTAGATAGGGGAGAAGGTAGGAAGCTTGGGCATCTGCCACCTGTAGTCCCACAGAGTCCTCTCCACAGCTCTGACTCTGAGCAGCTTCTTCCTCAAGGGTCCAGCTTCCAGCTAGCCAGCTGCCCCCTTCATGCTTCTTGCTCTAGCCAGAAGGCCTGGAAATGGTAGAAATCTCTGGGTCACACTTCAGCCATTCTATCACCCATGTAATGAGGTCCCTATAAGAAATCTTTTCTGTTGGAAGTATGGGAGTGGATTCTGTTTTCCGGACTGATGTTTTCATCTGTATAATGGCGCTGATACCATCTACCTCCCAGGGTTATTGTGAGATGATGTTTGTA
>ML108580.1:0-41518 GCA_003697995.1 Taxidea taxus jeffersonii | reverse complement strand
CTCTCTCTCTCTAACAAATAAGTAAATAAATAAATAAAATCTTTAAAAAAAAATTATTTATTTATTTGACAGACAGAGATCACAAGTTGGCAGAGAGGCAGGCAGAGAGAGAGAGAGAGAGGGAAGCAGGCTCCCTGCCAAGCAGAGAGCCCGATGTGGGGCTCGATCCCAGGACCCTGAGATCATGACCTGAGCTGAAGGCAGAGGCTTTAACCCACTGAGCCACCCAGGTGCCCCTTAATTAGTTTTAATGAATGTGAATCGTGTGGTCCTCTACTGACCCGCTCGAGTTCATTACTCACTAGGTTGTCTGCAGCTGGTTGTTTCAGGATTAACTGTCATGCTTAGGGAGACGAGCTCTTGTCACTCACACAGTCTCAGGCAATTGTGATTTTTCTTCCCTGGGAATGAAATTCAGTCCACACAGAGTGTTTGGCTTCAATGCTCAGTCTGTGTGCAGTGACCCCTTGGGTTGTTTGAGAGGAAAGCTCATGGATGCCAGGGCGTAGACTCTGGATTTCATATGCAAAGGTAAACCCCAGAAATGCCCAATCTGATATTTGCCTTATTAGCATAACATGCCAATGTATAGTTACTGATAATAATAATGACATTTGATCTTATTAAAAATGGGGATGGGTAGATTAGTGCTTAAAGAGTAGATTTAGTGCTTAAATTCAATGTAACATATTGTGGGACCATTTTCTAGGTGAGAGAAGTTCCCTTGAGTTGCACAATTCTCAAGTCTGGCTGTACTTTTGAATCACTGGATAGCTTTAAAAAACTCCACATACATGCCTCACCCCAGATCAGTTACATAAGAACTCCTAGGGTTACTGATTCTATAGGTCTGGGATTGGGCTCTCTCCTTTTAACTTTTTGTTTGGAAGTAATTTAAATCTTACAGAAAGGTTACAAAAACTCAATTATACTTTTTTTTTTATCTACATTCAACATTTTTTTTACATTTTACAACATTTGCTTTCTCTATATATACTGATGTTTGTTCTGAAATATTTAAAAGTATGTCTTTTTTGTTTTTGACAATTTTTATTTTTTTAAAGATTTTTATTTGTTTATTTGACAGACGGAGATCACAGGCAGGCAGAGAGAGAGGAGGAAGCAGTCTCCCCGCAGAGCAGAGAGCCTGATGTGGAGCTCAATCCCAGGATCCTGAGATCATGACCTGAGCCCAAGGCAGAGGCTTTAACCCACTGAGCCACCCAGGCGCCCCTGATAATTTTTTTAAAAGATTTTATATATTTATTGGTCATAGAGAGAGAGAGAGCACAGACAGAGTGGGATGCAGAGGCAGAGGGAGAAGCAGGCTCCCTGATGAGCAAAGAGCCCGATGTGGGACTCCATCCCAGGACGCTGGGATCATGACCTGAGCCAAAGGCAGCCACTTAACCAACTGAGCCACCCAGGCGTCCCAACAATTTTTATTTTTAAAAAAATTTCTATTTTCCTAGGTTTATTGATATACTCATTTTTTAAAAAGATTTTTATTTATTTATTTTAGAGAGAGAGCGAGAGAGTGCACAAGCTGTTGGGGAGGGTCAGGGAGAGAGGGAAAGCAGATTCTTTGCTGAGCAGAGATCCCAATGTGGGGGGTTCCATCCTGGGACCCTGGGATCATGACCTGAACTGAAGGCAACTGCTTAAACGACTAAGCAACCCACATGTTCCTTTACTAATATATTCTTGACATGTTACATATATAAGTTTAAGGTGTACAACTTGATAATTTGATATACATATAGTGAAACGATTACTACAATAAGGTTTTTTAACAACTCCATCTATTGATATAATTACCATTTTTTTTGTTGTTGCAGTCATCATATTTAAGATCTACTCTCTTAACAACATTCAAATGTGCACTGTATTATTAATTATAATAATTACATTGTACATTAGATGCTATAATTTATTAATCTTATAGCTGGAAAACTACTTTTTGACCAGCATCTCTCCATGTTCCCCACAACCCAGCCCCTGGTAAACACTGTTCTACTCTCTATTCTTATGAGTTCAGCTTTTTTAGATTCTACATGTAAGTGATGTACAATATTTATCTTTGTCTGACTTATTTCACTTAGCATAATATCCTCTAGGTCCGTCTCTATATGGCTGAATAATATTCCATTGTGTGTATATACTACATTTTCTTTATCCATTTATCTGTCGATGAACACTCAGGTTGTATCCAAGTCTTGGCTATTGTGACTAATATTGTAGTGAATATGGGGGTGCAGTTACCTTTTTGAGAGAGTGGTTTTATTTCTTTAGTTATGTCTGCAGGAGATATCGCTGGGTCATATGGTAGTTCTATTTTTTCATTTTTGAGGAACCTCTGTAACGTTTTCTATGTCTGTACCAATTTATATTCCCACTAACAGAAAACAGGAGCTCCCTTTTCCTCATATCCTTGTCAACACTTGTTATTTCTTGTCTTTTTGACTTTAGCCATTCAGATAGGCATGAGGTAATATGTCATTGTGGTTTTTATTTGCATTTCCCTGATGATTAGTGAGGCTGAGCGTCTACTCATTACCTGTTGACTACTTGTGTGTATGTCTTCTTGGAAAGTATGTCTAGTTAGGGCCTTTGCTCATTTAAAAATTAGATTATTTCAATTTTTTTTTGCTATTGAGTTGAATGAATTTTTAAATGTATTTTGGATATTACCCCCTTGTCATATATATGATCTGCAGGTATTTTCTCCTATGCCTTAGGTTGGTTGCCTTGAAAATATCTTGTATATAACATGCCTCTTTACCCAATAATTTTTTAGTGCGCATTTCCTTAAACAAAGGATATTCTCTTCTATAGCCAAATTATAGCAATCAAATTAAGAAAAGTTAACATTTATATAGTACTTTTATCTAATTTGTATATCATATTCTGATTTTGTCAATTTTCCCAATAGTGTCTATGATAGTTAAAATTTTATGTATCAACTTGGCTGGGCCACAGGGTATCCAGAGTTTTGGTCATACATTATTCTGGGTGTTTCTGTGAGTATGTTTTTAGATGAGATTAACATCTAAGTCAGTGGACTGAATAAAGCAGATTGCTGTTTCTAGTGTGGTGGGCCTCATCTGATCAGATGAAGGTCTGAACTGAACAAAAAAACTCATGCTCACAGTACCAGAATAAGAATGAATTCTTCCTGTCTAATGGTCTTTGAATTGGGAAATCAGCTTTTTCATGCCTTTGGGCTCAAACTGAGACACCAGCTATTCCTAGGTGTCAAGTAGGCTGTCAAGTAGGACCTATGCCATTGGGTCTCCAACCTGCCAGCTTGCCCTGCAGATCCTGGGACTTGCCAACCTCCATGATTGCCTGAGCCAGTTCCTTATAATAAATCCCTTTTCACCCTTTACACACACACACACACACACACGCTATTTCTTCTGTTTCTTTGAAGAATGTTAATACGGTGTCCTTAACATAAGTTTTTTCCCTAGTTCAAGATCATGTATTGCCTTTAGTTGTCATATGTCTTCAATCTTCTTTAAACTGGAAGAATTCCTCAGTTTTTCTTTGTTGTTCATACCATTGATGTTTTTTAAGAACACAGGACAATTATTCTACAGAATGGCCTTCTACCTGGATGTCTTTGATGTTTCCTTTGATTACATCTAGGCTATAAATTTTTGGTGGAGTACTGCATATGAATTGCTTTTCCTTGTCACATTAAAAAAACACCTTAGCAGGTGATGTTACTTTTGATCACTTCGTTAAGGTGTTGCCTGTCTCCCCACTCTCCTCTTAATATAATTTTAAAAAAAAATAATGTATGTACTTTGTGGGAAATTACTCTGAGACCATGTAAATAGCCTCTTCCTTTTAAATTTTTTGCCAGCAGATTTAGTACCCATTGATGATTCTTGCCTGAGTCAGTTTTTACTAAGCTGGTTGTTAAAATGGTGATTTTTAAACTCTGTTCTTGCTTCTTTACTGGTTGGCATTTTACTGTAAGAAAGAGCTCCTGTTTCTATTGTTTGTTTGTTTATTCCTTGGTTAATTATAAACAGGGACCCACTGATTCTTATTGAATTCAATGGGTTATAATGTATTAGCCTCTGTGTTTTTATTTTGAAATATTTTTTTAAGGAGCTGTTTCTGGCTAACAGAAACATTGAGAGGAAGGTACAGAGATACCCCAAATATTCCCTCTGCCCCAGAAAGCCCCCCCATTATCAAAATCACTCACCAGAGTGGGACACTTATTATAATTGATGAACCTACATTGACACATCATAATCGCCCAGACTCCGTCGTTTACATTGGGGTTCACTCTTGATGATGTACATTCTATGGGTTTGGAGAAATGTATGATGACGTGTATCTATTATGGTATTCTACAGAATAGTTCCACTGCCCTAAAAATTCTCTCCACCTATTTATTCCTCTGACCTCTAACCACTAACCTTTTTGTTGTCTCCATAGTTAAGTTTTTTCCAGAATGTCATAGAGTTGGAATCATATAGTGTGTAGCCTTTTTCTTTTGTTTTTCTTTTACTTAGTAATATGCATTTAAGGTTCTTTCATGTCTTTTCATGGCTTGAGTCCTCATTTTTTTAAAGCACTGAATGATATTGTATTGTCTGGATGGATGGTGGTTTATTTATCCATTCACCCAATGGAAGACATCTTGGTTCCTTCCAAGTTTTGGCAGTTATGAATAAAGCTGCTCTAAACACACATGTGCTGGTTTTTGGTGTATTTATCTTGATGATAAAAATCACTCTCGATTTTAACTATGAGAGTCTCATCAGGCTGGCTTCTGTGTCTTGTGGTTCTTCTCTCATGGTTTTGGGAGTGCTTCACTTTTTTCTGGCACAAGATATTCTGAATGCATTTTAAATTCTAGTTGTGAGATTCAGCTGTTTCTGAAAGGATCTCTGTTTCCTTTTAGTTAAGAAAAGGTATTGGGAAAGCAGGATCTGGGTGACATTATATCCTCTTGGTGAAGTCAAGCATTACAATGAGCATGATGACATATGATTATGAGAAGAGATATTCCGAAAACTACACTACTTCGGAGTATAGTTTTCTTATCAGTTGCTGAATCCAAGAAGGAAGAATACATTTATTTAAGAAGATAAACAATTGAATTGTTCTTTTTTTTTTTTAAAGATTTTATTTATTTATTTGACAGACAGAGATCACAAGTAGGCAGAGAGGCAGGCAGAGAGAGAAGGGAAGCAGGCTCCCTGCTGAGCAGAGAGTCTGATGCTGCCCCTGAGATCATGACCTGAGCTGAAGGCAGAGGCTTTAACCCACTGAGCCACCCAGGTGCCCAACAACTGAATCTTATAGTTGATTTTTAGTTAAAGAAAAAGCATCTTTAGACTCAAGGAAGGGAAACTGCATTTCATAATCTGTGATTTTCTTACCAGGAAGCAGTGTTAGTTTTGTTACAAGAAACTGTCACAGCCCTGTACTTCTGCAAAACAAATGATACCATTTTGGTCTAAACCAGTTGCACAATGACCAAATCTTGGCTGTGACAAAATAGGCTTGACATGTCACTATATTGCAGATAAATAGTTGAGGAATGAAATATTGATGCAGTTGATGAGTGGAAGAGATCGCAGTCACCTCAGAATGGACGGCATGAAAAATGGGCCACTCAGCTCTGTGCTGTAGGTGGGTCTTAAGCAAGTAGCAAAATATTGCACCTCAAAGAGGGGAGAAATTTACGGGAGTTAGCCACCAAGGAGTGAAATGTAGAAATGAAAATCTCTGTCCAGAAAAATTCAGAAATAGTCTATTGAAATTTACAAAGAACAAAAAATGTTAAAAACAAAACAAAAAACAATAAACAACAGCAATAACAGCAGCAACAAAAAACTCCCCAAAAGTTGCTCAACTTTGTGCAAAACCATGCTGTTCAGAGAACATGCATGAGAAAAGCCTTTAAGAGTCTAGGAATGAAATTATTCACCAATTCTTAACAAATTATTTTCTTTGAAATAAAGAACACATATTATCATATTATGAAATATGAATATATATTAACATATATATGTACTATATATATAAATGAAACCTTACTGAGCCCTATGAGGCCTGTTGGCAGATGTGGGGTGGGGCTGGGTGTTGTGGGCTGAGGGTTGATGAATGAGAAGACTCAGGCACTGCATTTCACCATGAGGAAGAAAGCATTTCAGTTTTGACATCAAACAGGAAGTAACATTTCCTGCAAGAAGGGTAAAAATACTTTGGTACTGTCAAAATATGAAGAAGGCTGATGCTGATCACAGCAGCAAGGACAAAGACCCAATGTACTGAGGGTGGTCGGAGAAAACAAAGTCACTGAGCATGCAGCCTTTTCTTTTGGCTGGTAGAGGCGGAAGCCAGTGTTTTACAGAGCCCATTAGTGGAGGGCCAAGTGTAAGTCCATGGGTCATACTTGGTGCTTACTGATTGCATCGTAAGCAGTGGGTCAGCATTGCAACAGTGAAACACTGTGTGTCATTTGCTAGCAAACTTAGCATCAGACTTGCACAGGGCACACAGAAAAGATCACCAGGACAGAAAGGAGCGTGTAGATCCAGACAGAGTGCGGTCTGCTCTGATCGCTGTGGCTAAGGGGCTACTTCAGCTCCTTCGTGAATGGAAGTTGGAAACGGCTTTCAAGAACTTTGTATGTCCCATTAGGATTTCTTCTTAAGGAAGTGTGTTTAAGTCTTGTTATGTAGGGAGGCCAAAGCTCTCTGCCGTCCAACAGATGGATTTCACCTATGGTTGTTACCTGTGGGAAGCTGTTTGGAGACTGGCAAACTCCCACCTAGTACTGACTCTTCAGGGGCTGAACACTAGGGTTTTGCTAACACTATGAAGCCAGAGATGTGCTTTTTGCCAGAAATGAATGGTTGGGCCTTGAAGTAGATTCACGTTATGTGTTCAGTGCTGATTAGAACATAGATGCCTGTGCAGTAGTTTGTACTGAGACTATTTTTTAAAAAAATTTCTTAAAGATTTATTTATTTTAGAGCGCACACCTGTGAGAGTGCACCTGCAAGTGGTGGGGGGAGGAGAAACCCAAACAGACTCCATGCTGAGCAAAGACCGCAAGTGGGGCTTGATCTCAGGACCCTGAGATCATGATCTGAGCTGAAACCAAGAGTCAGATGCTCAACCGACTGAGCCACCCAGACACCCCCGTACTGAGACTATTATGGTCATGTGGGGACACCCACATTTATCTCTGATAGGGATTGAACTAATTCACCTAAAATTTATATGTTGAAGCCCTACCCCCAATGTGAAGCGATTGGGAGATGGGCCTTGGGGAGGTAATTAGGGTTAGATTTGGTCTTGAGGGTGAGGCCTACCTGATGGGATTAGTGGCTTTATCAGAAGGAGAGGAGAGAGCTCTTTCTTGCTTACCTGTGAGGACACAGAGTGGGCACTGCCTTCTCATAAACTGGGAGGAGAGCTCTCATCAGGAACTGAATTGACCTTGATCTTGGACTTTTCTAGCCTCCAGACCTGTGAGAAATAATATCTTCAAGCCACTCAATCTGTGGTATTTTATTATGGCAACCCAAGTAGATGAATAAAACACTCCTGCAAACATATGGGAAGCACTCCTATTCAGAAACCACTTTATTCATTTATTATAAAGTATCTTAGCAGAGGGACTAGGGGTACTTGAAGTCCTGTACTTGATGAATTCTCCCTCTAACAGGAGTATGGGGAAAATCAGTTATTAATCCTAAAGTGATTGGATAACCATGGAATTAGCATGAGGGCCAGTAGGCAAGTTGAATGTTAAATGGATGGCCTGCTGCTGGTGGTAAAAATCCAAGGGGTACTTTTTTCTCCCTCAGTTTTCAATTCAGTTGGTCATCTCCTTTCTTTCTTGAACCAGACCTCACTCTGCTCCGAAAACACAGCACTTCCTGTTTTCTTCCCACCTCTCCACCTGCTCCCAGACTCTGCCACCAGTCCCCTTGGCTTGCTGTCTTCCACTGGCCTCAACATCCTGTTCCAAGCAAACATGTGTATTCACTGGAACAGGTCTCTCCTGCCTTTGCCCTTTTCTCATGCTTCTCTTTTTCTTTCTTAAATGTTCACCACCTTCTCTTCCATTCAGGCAGATCAGCTCTCTTTTAAGAATCAGCTCAAGATATGCCTCCCTGGTAGAGTCTCTACAAAGGGGTTAACTTGTATTTAAATCTCTCATACTTAACTTCTCAGACTGGGGAAGGGTTATGGAAAGTCAGTAGACCGAGTGTGTTACAAATGCATGCAGCAGTGTGGATGAAACTTGGAAATAAGTTGGAATGGAAAAGGAAAGAGAAGAATATACATAATACACTATTTTCTAAAGCTCAGAAATGTGTTTAAATGCTATGAAGTGTGTAAGCTTGATGATTCACAGACCTGTACCCCTGGGGCAAATAATATATTATATGTTCATTTTAAAAAGTGTGTGGTTACATGTATATGTATACACACATATACACATACCACAATATAAAAGATAGGAATTGTAAGCACAAAATTTGGCATAGTGATTTCTTCTATGGGGTGGAAATCGGGGTCTCCAAACATGGGGCTAGAATCTAGACAGAGAACACAGATGGATACAGTGGTGAAGGTTGTGTTATAGTTAAGCAGGGGTGATTCTGCTTATAACTTACAATGCTACATATATTTTTTTGTAAGTATCAACTACTACCGAGTAAAACATGAGAAAAATTTTTATTTATTTCATGTCAGTTATAACATTTACTCAAAATTTGATAAAATGCTTCTTATTAAAAAAAGATTCTGCACCACTTAAGGGGGCAGCACTTGAATGGACTAGCTAGAGGCCCAGATAAGGGCTGCCAAGGCACATGTCGCTTTACCAGCTGCTTTGGGTGGGGCTGGAGGACACAGGATGGGGAGCCACAGTGCCACTTACCAGCTATGTTGTCATAAGCAAGTTCCTCATTTTCCCCCATCTGTAAAATGGGGGTAATACTAAATCCTACTTCCTAGGGTGGTTGTGAGGGTAAAATATATTAATGTATATAAATTGCTTAGAAAATATCTAGCATATAGTAAGAAGAAGTTAAATGATAGCTGTTTTTATTTGTTGGGGAAGTTATAGGGGTATGGTCTTCAGCTTCGAAATAGGAACAGAAATCAGAGTATCATTTTTTAAAATTAAATTTTATTTGGTTAACATACAGTGCAGTATCGGTTTCAGGAGTAGAATTCGGTGATTCATCACATACAACACCCTGTCTGTGCTCATCACACAAGTGCTGTCCCTTAATGCCCATCACCACCCACCTAGCCCATCCCCCATCCACCTCCTTCCAGCAACCTCCCGTTCTCTATCGTTAAGAGTCTCTTATGGTTTGTTTCCCTCCCTCCTTTTTTTTTTTCTCCCTTCCCATATGTTCATCTGTTTTCTTTGTTAAATTCCACATATGAGTGAGATCATCTGGTACAAAATCAGAGTTTCATGATAACAGACATAAATTAACCGAATTTGCATGAGAAGAATATAAACCCTATGGCTAACTTATTAGTACCCAAAGGGTGGTAACTTTTTCCAGTGATAGAATGCTTGCGTCTGTTATCCAGAACATCTATTTCCCTGGTATTGAGGGACCTAGAAAATTCAATTCAATTTTATTGTCAAAAGAATGTTTGAGGGCGCCTGGGTGGCTCAGTGGGTTAAAGCCTCTGCCTTCGGCTCAGGTCATGATCTCAGGGTCCTGGGATCGAGCCACGCATCGGGCTCTCTGCTCTGCGGGGAGCCTGCTTCCTCCTCTCTCTCTGCCTACTTGTGATCTCTGTCAAATAAATAAAATCTTAAAAAAAAAAAAAAAGAATGTTTGAGGTCATGAATTAAGGGGAAAAAAATGAGAGAGGAAATATTTATTCTAGACCACTGTGAAGCTTGTTGAATTAGATTCCACTACCCAGATAAGCTCCTTTTAGTCACATTCAGTGTGTCCTCACCTGGAAAGTGCTGGAAAACTGTCACCTTAGGATCGTATGGTTTCTTCACGTTTCATTTTTCTTCCATATTTATGTTGACTAGCTATCCTTTTCCCTGATAGGTCAGGATGCAGTTGGTTAACATCAGTTTAGTAAAACACAATTGCAGACTTCTTTTTCCCTGAGAGGATAAGTACTTCTCTGTGTTTGAGTTTCTGGTGTCTGCAGTTACACATTCTCAGATATTCTTTTTAGAATTCTTTGAACCCTAGACAAAGCAAGGCTAACATGTTTTGTGGAAGGGGCACATATGTGGAGGTCTTGAGCCTGAGCACATATTCTGTGAAGGTCATGATTGTCCCTCTTAGTCCCAGAACTCTGTTTCCCATCTAGCCTTTTCCAGAAGTTCTGAAAGCTGACATGAAGAAAGCAGAAGCAGTTGCAGAGAAGGAAGAGAAAAAATAGGTGATAATTAGATGACTTCAGAGAACACAAGCAGGGCTATGAGTAAGGTATAAATCCCTTTTGGAGGGATTTCAGGGAGGAAAAAAAAAGGATACTCCTCTTCTGAATGTTTTGTTTTTTGATAACATTTTCCAAATAGTTATATTTGCCATAAATTCCCTCTGTTCCTCTGGGAAAAAGAATGAGTATGCATCCCTTGCCCCCAAGCCATTCCTGATGCTACTTTATGAAAACAGCAGCAATGAGTTATTACTTGTGAATTTTACTGGCTGACTCCTGGCCGTAATTTTATTAACAGGTTTTCAGGAACTTCTTCACTATCTCTTTATGAATAGCTTGGAAGGATCATGGGATAAAAGTAATAAAGAGACCCTTGGGATAAAGAGATGGGGACCACCATCCCAGGGCTTCTCCCAAAGTGCTCCTGGAGAGTCTTCAAGGCCTGAGAACCTTTGTCCTTCTGTTGGCTGATCAAGTAGTCTCCCCTGGGAGAAGGGAGAGTGACAAGCTGTTTATGGTGTGACTAGGAGGTGCTAAAAGGACTTTTAGAAAATATCATTCTCACTGGCTTGACATGAAGCTGTCATTAGAATGACTCTAGTGATGGTTTCCAGAAAAACCTTTAATTAAAATAAATGTTGCCTTTGAGGCTATAGCCCAGGAGTGAATGCCTGCTTGATTATAATGTATCCAGTGGGGGGAGCTGTAAGTTGGAAGGGACTAGGGCATGAACCAAGAATGAGGTCAGTCTGTTTTGTCAGAATGTGTAGGAAAAGGAGTGAAGTGAGAGAGGAGCAGGGTGGCTTTGCCATTGCCCTCCTCTGTGGAGGACTGTCGATCTGACTGGCAGATGAAGGACAGGGGTGGGAGAGTTATGAACAGAAGGCCAGCTGCATTACAGTCTTGTCTTCATTGGATGGGGTGATTCTTTACTCTAAAGCCATTGATTTTGCCTATATTAAAATGATATTGCAAATGAACTAGCCAAGTCCTTGATATTTGCGCAGAGACCATCACTGAACTTCAAAGGGGGGAGGGAAGGTGTTTTTTTGTTTTTGTTTTTTTAAGTTTTCTAAATCCTACGTGGCATTTGTTTTTATCTCCTGGTAAGAAAACATGTTCTATAGCATGGCTACATTAAACTAACTCCTCTTGGGCGTCATTCCAGTCAATTAGGACACTTCATTTCAACAAGCCCTTTCTCCAGTTCAAAGTTGTTTTCACACAGTCCAGTTTACGAATTTTTCTGATCCATGGCTTCTCATATCCTGAGTATTTCTCATTAGTTTCAGGAAAGGTGGGAGAGAATCTCATGAAGTCATCACAACAATCTTGAGTGGTCTTCTGGTCTGCAATATTTTTTAATTAAAATGGAGCAAATCTATTCCACAATGAACCATAGGTTTTTCAATCTCCTTTGGAAGAAATGTCTTTCTTTTACTTAACATTGATAATTTTGTGAGTATGTGCATTATCTAAGATCCTGTAAGTTTGTAGGAGTTTTTTGTTTGTTTGTTTGTTTGTTTGTTTTTTAAGGAGTATAAAATCTGGACATTACCAGGTGAGCTGTCAATAATTTCACTTTCTATAATTCTAGATTTAGTTCCTGTGGGATTGTTTGTATTATTTTTACAGTGTTACACTACATACCAAAAAGTAATATATCTCCACATGACTTAAGGGACTTGATATTTGACATAAAATTATGCTCATGTACAGCTCTGAAGCTGTGTACAAAAAAGATGAAACCGAATCATGTCATTGAATACAGTACATTTTCTCCCAAATAAATTGATTTTAGATGAATTCCCTTCATCTCTTCCACCCTGCTGGGCCTGGCAGCTTGCTGTGAGACACAGCTAAGTAGGAAGGAGGTTGTGTTACTTGATGGCAAATTAATTCAACAATTTCAACAAACATTTATCGAATGCATACTATATGCCAAATATAATGCTACATGCTAGGCATACAAAGAGGAATCAGGTATAGTCTTTGCCTTCAAGAAGTTCACTACTGAATGAGGCTGAGAAATGTTTATAATGAACTACGATGTGATATCGTAAGTGCTCTATTAGTGAAGATGCAAAGGGAACAAATGGAAAGAAGTGATCTATTTTGTTGAGTGACATCTGCTCTGTCTTAGACTCTTAACAAGTGGGCATGACAGAAAGGATACTTTAGGCAGAAGGCAACAAATAAGAGCAACATTTTATAGACTTTGGGATAACTGCTGGGTTTCTGGTTACCTAATCTAGGTATCTGGGAAACCTAATCTGGGTTAGGAACAGAGATTGCACTTTAAACCCTCATGTAAATTTGTAAAAATTAATATTTATATAATGTTTTATAATAGGCACCGTGCTTTCCCATGAATTTTATTATTTGTGCCTCACCAAAACACTGTAAGATAAAAGAATCACAGGAGTTCCTCTGCTTACCAACTTTTAATTATAAACCTTCCCTAATCCAAAAAGAGCTGCTCTGGAGAATAGAAGAATTTCAGTTCTGTTTTCCATCAACAGCTGACGTTGGTAGGTTTGCACCGCGTGGCTCCGCTGGTCCTCTGTAATTGCTCAAAGTCCGTCCTGTGTGAGGTCTTTGTGTTGTTTTGAGTATATCACAAGTATGATTAACTGTGTCATGTGCAGTAAGTACAGAGGCGCAGAGAATGGACCAGATGCCTGTCAGATAAGTATAGCAGATGTCTCTGGTGTCCCTGTCATGTCCCCTCAGTCCAGTTTCTGTTCCTGCCACAGCTATAGTGGACGGTTCACTGAAGACACAGACTCCCCTCATATGCTCGTGTCACCCTCAAGAACGCCATGTATTCTGTCCCACAGCTTCCCTGGACTGGTGGGAGATTGCTCAGGCAGCACCCAAGTGCAGCTCAAAGTGCAAGGAAGTTCATATCCGGAAGACAGCTCTCACCAAATGGTGGAAAGGAGCCTGTGGTTAATGGTCCAGCCTCCTGTCTTTCTAGTGGACAGTTAGGGGATGCATTCCTAATGATCCTGGCAGAATGGAGCCCCCTCTTCTCCAGCAACTACTTCAATAGTACATCCTTTTGTTGGCCTTTCTCTGTTTTCTATCTTACTTGGTTGCATGAGAGCACATCTATCTAGAGATTGTCTTCTTTAGAAAATAAACTCCATGAAGGCAGGAATCTTGCTTGAAGCTTCAGAGAGTTTTTGGCAGAGTAGGCACATAAGGATCTGTGGACTGAACTAATAAATTAACACATGCATGGCAGCATGGAGGAAAAGAATATATTTGGAGGGATTTTGTATAGATATATCTGAAGGTACAAGCTAACGGTCTTATGTTGTAGAAATGCACTGGGACCTGCAAAAGCAAATCTCTTTCTGGCCACTTTGAACTATAAGTGGGTGAACTTGGAGCCTAACCTGGTGAGTTAGGCCAAGTGACTTTTGTGAGATGTGGGAAACTGGCCCAGGGTGCATAAGTTCAATAATGCTCACCAAAGATACCAAGACCTAGTTCCTGGAACTTCAAATGTTATCTTATTTGTAAAAAGTGTCTTTGTAGATGTCATTACCCTGAGGATCTTAAGATAACTCTGGAGGGTCTAGGGGGTCCTAAATGCCATTGCGTGTGTCCTTATGAGAGAGAAGCAGCAAAGAGAGAAGACACAGATGCGCAGGGAAGGGAATGTGAGGTTGGAGTCTGGAGAGATGTAGCCACAGCCAAGGAATGACACAGATGCCAGAAGTGAGAAGAGGCAAGGAACGGATTCTCCTCTGGAGCTTCTGGAGGGAGGGCCACTCTGCCGACACATTGATTTTAGATTTCTAGCCTCCAGAACTGTGAAAAAGTTAAGTATCTGTTGTTTTAAGGTAGTCAGTGTGGGGTAATTTGTTTCAGCAGCCCTAGGAATTAGATGCAGAGGCCCAGTGAATTGACCATCACCTATTCTAAGGAGTCAGGAAAGGAAAAATGCCATGCGGGTCAGCAGACAACTTGGCATCCTTAGATCCTTAGCAAGATTTATTCATGGAAAACTATCCTTGTTCCTTCTCAAATAGCCTTCCTGAAAGGCCAGAGGCAGAGTATAAGTGACTGTCTCAGGAGGGCATCAGGGGTGATCACTCAAGGACACCAGGTTAGGACTTGGCGCACTAAGCTTTGGTGTTAGCCACCATCCGTGGCTGCTCTCCTGAATTACCATAGTAAGACTTTTAAAAGACTTCTGGGTTTATTGAAGTAAATTAAAGGTCAGAGAATTACCCAAGGAGCCTAATTTGGGGGGAAAACTCCACACTTAGAGTAACTAGAAATATTCCTTCTTTTTTTTCACTCTCCTTCTAACCTATACATGACCAAAGACACTGCATTTCACACACTATCTCAAAACACCTCCTATGCACACACATCCCTCACTTCACTACAACACACACATGCGTGTACTCACAGCTGTAGTGAGAACACTGACCAGCATGCCACTACAGAATATCTAACAACCAAAATGTCTATTGGCAGGTGAATGGCTAAACAAATTGTGGCATATTATGTAACAGATTATCACTAGGCATGAAAGAGAGTGAACTACCAATTCATGCAACAATATGGATAAATCTCAACAGTATTATGTTGAGTGAAAGTAACCAGACATAAAGCATACATGCCGCATGACTCCACTTACATGGAGTTCTTAAGTAAGTGAAACTGATCTATAGCAATAGTGGATTAGAGGTAGCCTGGGGCTGGGGAGTAGGGGCTCGAGTGCCAAGATGTATAAGGGGCATTTGGTGCGATAGAAAAGTTCCATATCTGGACTGTGGTATTGATTAGCTGGTTACACAGTCATAGACATGTATCAAAACACATAGGACTTGCATATATAATATAGTTGCATTTTATTTCATGTAAATTATAGGTTAATAAAGTTAATCTAAGAAAGAAAGCAAAAATATCTTGTGTGCCACTTTTGGCACAGGTGTTCTGGCTAAATTATATTGTATGAAAGCTCAGATATGTTTTTATGAAGTTTGATTTCCTTACATATTTTATATTATTAAGATAATAACATAAAATGTTAGACTACAGTAACAATAGGCTTAACAATGCCCCCAAATTAGAAACATTTATACATGTAAATTCTGTTTGAATTGTTGATAAATTTTGAATATAGCACCTATTTTTATTCTCAAAGTAAAGTTTGTCATAGGCTTAAAAACATCCATGATTCTGGGAATGTAAATAAGTAGCCCACTCATGATATTTTTAAGGCATTTCTAGTCATTTTGCCTGCAGGAGATACATACACACATTCCCCATGTTTTTCATACGTCTTAACTTTTAATGTTTGTTGTCATTAGGGAAGAACAATGGTTTTCAAACTATCCATTTCTCTGGGTACCATTATATTTTTAATAGCAGGTTAAATGAGTACAGATAATTCCAAAACAAAAGAGATCCACAAGTTAGGCACAGGATGAACTTTCTATTATGTATAAAATTATCAGCTCAATTTAAGTAAGCATAAGGTATAAAATGGGACACACCATAAAAAAAAAAACAACCATCACCAAAATCCAGGCACTCACTAGTTATTTTTGTTTCAGATAGATTCCAGGATCGTGAAATAATTGTAAAACTGGATGAGTGCAAACCTTTTCTCAACTAAGCCCAATAAAAAATGTAATTAGTTAAGTGTTTCGTATCCCTGGGGAGTGTGCCTGGGGAACTGAAAGGAGTTGTTTGGAAAGTTATAAAAGAAGTTGAAGACTCAGTTTCTTTTTGGGCTGTGGTTTAAAGATGAAGTTGAAAATAGAAGATGCTTGACATTTGTAATTTAGCATTATGACTGGCACTGGAAACCAGAGTGTGAGTGAGGGTGCTGGTGAAGGCCATTTCCAGTGGGCGCTAGAAATCTGGCAGGAAGGGTGAAAAGGACAGAGCTGGCCAAACAGCAGTAACAGCGACTGCACACATTCCACTGCTGCCTGGTTTCTTCCCGGAGCCTGAGATGCAAGCTGGAGTTGTGGGTCTGCTCCTCACATCCCCTGTTCCTCTTCCCTTTCCTCCCTAGCCCCACTGCCATGACAGCTGGTATAATGGTGACCTTTCTAAGCGCTGTTAGAGCAAGTTGAGGTCTCTTGTTTACATTTGTGTCTCCAGTGACAAGAAAAGTATCTGACTTGGAACAGCTGTGAAATACATAGATGTTTAACAACTCAATGGTGAGAGCTACAGATGAGCAAATGCTTCTGCTTCTGGATAATGATGCACGAAATGATCATGGCCATGGTGTAACTCACACCATAGGAAACAGGCTGCATGTGCAGGTGGGCACTGGCAGAGATGAGGGCCATGTGGGAAAGCTGGGGAGCTTCAGCTAGATGGAAAACAGACTATAAGTAAAGCTGAAGGTGGGCAATAGATGGGATGATTTCTAAAATTCTAAAATTTTACTTATTTATTTATTAAATTTTTTTTTTACAGGATTGTTTTAAATTTATTCATTTGAGACAAGGAGAGTGTGAGTGCACCAGCAGGGGGGAGGGTCAGAGGGAGAGGGAGAAGCAGGCTTCCTGCTGAGGAGGGAGCCCAATGCAGGGCTGGATTCCAGGATCCCGAGATCATGATCCGAGCCAAAGGCAGCTGCTTAACCAACTTAGTCATCCAGACTCTCCTTATTTTATTTTTTTAAAGATTATTTATTTGAGAGAGAGAGAAAGAGAGCATGCGCGAGAGAGTGAATGGGCAGGGCGGGGGAGTGGAAGGGTCAGAGAGAGAGAGTCTCAAGCAGACTCACTGAGTATGGAACCTAGTGTGGGGCTCAATCTCATGACCCTGAGATCATGACTTGAGCTGAAATTAAGAGTCAGGCTTAACCAACTGAGCCACCCAGGTACCCCTAAAATTCTAAAATTTTAAACTTCTACCATAGAGCTATGCTGCCTTGACAAAAGTTTCCTTTCTGAGGAGATTGTTTGCCTGAGAGAACAAATGATAATTAGACATATCTGTTCTGTTCTCTCGCCATGTTCATACTTCATTTATAGAAGAGTTTTACTTAATTTTTTAGGGAAGCATAGGTTAGAGGATTCAAATACTGGTCAATCAGAGTATCCTGATGTCCACTTCTGTGAAGTATATAAAATATTTTTGTTTTATTATTTATCACCAAAATTTATAAGTAAAAGCCTACATTTAAACAATGTTAGTTATACTGACAAGCTAATGTGAGGAAAGGTAACCGTAATTCTTTAGATTACCTTCAACTATGTCCGTGTAGTTAATAATAAGGTCATTGTTGAATGCACAGTATTGGGTAGAAAATTAGTGAGTTAAATCCCATCTATTCTGTAAATATTTGTTCTCATAGAGCTTCTGTGTAGCAGACTCTGGTCAGTGACCATGGTGGAAAGGTGTGGTTCGATATGTACACATACTGAGCTTGCAGACATGCTCATCTGTTTTTGGCTCAATTTAAGTTGATCTGACATCAAGGAGATTCAAATCCATAGACTTGATATAGCCATTTTGGTATGCATACATTTTCTTTAAATATAGAAATGGAGATTAGGTATATTTACACTAGTGTTGTGTCCAACTGATACCAGTAACTTATTTTGAAATTATGTGATGAGAACCATACAGTTATGGAAACATAGCTATGTTTTAAAATCGAACAGTTGCCTGCAAATTACAGACAGTGTTTAGGAAATAACTCACTGAAATTGAAGATGTCATATGCATAATTATATGGTACATTGTGCACCTATCAATTGACAATTCAGCCAACTAGTACATTATATAGGACACAAGTACTGCATTTAGAAGAGATAATAATGAAGCAGAAGCCTTGTAAAATATGGTATGCTTTCATTAATGTTTAAAATGAAACAGCCTTTCTAATAGGCTCACTGAAATCACACAAAAAATACTCACTGAAATCAATACAAAAAGTTTTTCCCTTTGAGCTAGTATGTTTAAGAATATTTTGCATTTGAAATTTTAATATTTCTTAAGAATCCAACTGTATAATAACCAATAGGATAGATCTAATGACTAATCACACGAATATTAAACAAACTTAGATAACTGATCCAGTGGCCTCAAAATGTTTTATTTCCTTCTGAAATATCCTTTTGTCCAGTAGTCAGACCCTTTCTTCTCCATGTGTTCTATTATGAATTCACTTTACTCAACTGACTTCGACACATTCTTGTTCTGGCAAAATGACCAGCTTCTCGTAGGAGTGAATTATAAGAAATCAAACTTGCCAATGTCCCCATCTTTCAGTTCTCTGGTTTTTCTCATTTTCTTCTTTGCTATCTATTAAGTGCCTTCAGCAATCTATTCTTTGTTTGGAATTTCTCTTTCAGAATGAAGGATTTGTACTTGAAATGCTAGAATATTTTTTAGAATACATTTAATACAGTACACACACACACACACACACACACACACACACACTTTCTTGCTTGAATTCCAATGTCAGAATAACTAGAAATGGATTAAATATGTACAAATGTTAGCAAACTAAAAGAAGATGGTGCTGGGAAGATATATGTGTTAGAAGGCAGCGAGCTAAAAAGCCCTAGACTCAAAATAAACTTGGGATCTATTCTTAACTCACCTAAGTACTTTCACCCATCAAAAGTAGCCCAGTGGACTGCAGGTAGCAGAGAAAAGAGGAGCATCAGGTATTTGATGAACCTGGCTAGCTCATCTATGTTGGAGAGTCAGCCCTTTCAGAGCCTGGATAAATCAGAATCTTCAAAGAACAGAGGCAATAGCATTTTATAGGTGCTAGGATCAAAAGCTTTCTCCTCCAGGGAAAAATTGCTCTATTATTTTCCATTTCTAGCCTTGGGGCTAGAATTCAGATTGATTCTCCCATGAGCATCGTCTGGCCAGAGCCTTCTGCAAAAAGGATTTCACTCACCTGATTCCTTTATGTAACTTTGGTCCTCCAGTGGTGGCTTCAAATTTTAAGACCTCGGTTGAGCAATTGCAGAAGCATGTCTCTTAGAGTATTTTAGTTTTCAAACCCCTGTACATAGAGATTTATGGGCTATTATGGAAAATTTTTTAAATGAAAAGTGTGTGTGTATGTGTGTGTGTGTGTGTGTGTGAGAGAGAGAGAGAGAGAGAGAGAGAGAGAGAAATATTGGTAAATAATTTTCTAGTTTGTTGATGAGATATGAAAATATAATTATTCATCATTTAATTCCACAAGTGTCTATGTCTCCTTTTACCTGGAGTCAATCAGCAAAATCATGACTGAATTGATTTGCTATTAGATCCATGTATCTTTACTCAGGAGGGACAAAGTGCATTTGCTACCTCTCACATACCTTTGTGATTGTGACTTCATGTATGTCTTCTTATAATTAGCAAAATATGAACATAGTGATTGTCTCGTTGCTAAGGTCATGCTGTTAAATATTAGGCTCCTGTGTAAAAACTTGAAAGGGATTTTTTTTTCTCCTTCTCTCAATGACAAGCTATCAGACTTTAGAAAGGGAATTTCTTCTTTTTATAGTCTTCTGAACATACAATCCAGGGGATGATGAAATAGAGCTTTTTATTTGAGTGTTCAGAGGAGGGTCCTGCAATGAACACAATTTGAATTTATTTATAATGGATGAAGAATTTAAAAAATGACCATTACTCATTTCAAGGTTTCAAAGTGGCAACATATTCTATAGCTCAGAAATGAAGGAATTGACTGGGTAAAAATGCTAGATGAGGTCAAAATATATCTGGTAGGTATGTAGGAAGATGCCATTTATTTAGTTTTTTTTTTTCCCAAGTGGCAGGCTCTGTGCTATATCCTATAAGATAGCTATTGTGACCTCCAATTTATAGTGAAGGAAATAGTCCTGGAGGTCTCAAATGATCTGTCCCGCAATCACTAGCTCATAAATGACAGAGAAGTGGGTTTCAGCCTTGGTTTGCATGATTCCAGACTTGTGCTTAGTAAGTGCTATACTCCAACAGACCATTGTAGTTTCAAAGTTTGGCAGTAGCTTGCTGATGCAGGAATATCCCCCCTCTCTAAAAAAATGACTCAGTTCTGTTAGGATCAAAGCAAGAATAGTGCTCATGAATAATCTCTGTGGTTATTTTCATGGGCTTTATAATAATTTTGGATAACCATATTATAGTTGCTTTAATTAATCAACTCCCCTGAGGAATGGGGAAATCAGCCCTTCAAGTAGGTTTCTTAGGAATTTATAAAATTTAAACCTAAAAAGAAGACCTTAAAGATTCTCTGACTAGATCCTCCCATTTTATAGATTCAAAGCTTTAGGGGTTTCTGTTTGGTCCTAACATATGCGGCACTGCCTAACAGTCTGCTGCTGCTATGTTTGTCTGTGTTAGAGGTGAAAAGGAGATTGTTACATTCATTAGGAGAAAATACATAAAACTGTGTTGCATCTGAGAGACTCCCATCAAAAGGAAATGAAAACAGAATCTGTGAGGGGATTAACATGAGTCTCCTTCTCCATTTACACTGAGTCTGTCAGATCATGACTGAATTAGTTTTCTGTAAATTTCCTATGCGTACTTACTAGGATCAGTATATTTTCAGTCTCTGTCACACCTTTCTATATGTGAATTTAATTTCATTGTCTTTTTTAGATTTATTTATTTTGGAGAGAGAGAGAGAGAAAGTGAGCATGTATGAGTGGGAGGAGGGGCAGAGGGAGAAAGAGAATCTCAAGCAGACTCCCCACTGAGCACAGAGCCTGACATGGGACTCGATCTCACAACCCTGAGATCATGACCTGAGCTGAAATCAAGAGTTGGAGGTCTTGACCAACTGATCCATCAGGCATGCCTAAATTTCATTGTCTTATTTTGGCTCACTAATTATGCAAGTTCTTGGAGTATAATAATCTTTTTCTAAAAAAATCAAAACATTCCTAGAATTCTCATATGATAGTAGTGTTTTCAGCATTCACTAATTGAGGAAATGGAAAATTTCAAAAAGTTATTCCAAATTCAATAAATCTTTTAAATAAATTTGTGTTTCATGAGTATCAAAAGCATCTCCAGACATTTGAATAACAGTAGCACAGTAAGAGAAATCTTCAGTATGTAGACAATGTCTGATGTACAATGGATTCTTTTAGGTTCTTCATCATTCATTCATTCATCACATTAAATTTTCATTTAATGTGTATTGACACAGCATGTGCTAAATGCCAGACACTGTGTAAAGCAGTGGGTGTAGAGAGGAGGCCAACCAGGTTGGTTTCTGGCTTTTTGGAGCACCAAGTATGCATATGCAATGGAGCAGGTTTATGAGGCATAAGAACAGCCTGAATCCTGGCACTTGACCCTCATTTAGGGTTCAGAGAATGCTTCTTGAATCAGTGACCCACCTGAGACCTGAAAGATTTCAGGTTTTACGGAAGTTGTAGGAGAATGGGTGCAGTGCTAGGGGAGCTATTGACTACAGACCTAGCTCTCCTCCAGAGCCCTTTTCTATGGAGTAATAAAAACATATGCTGTAATCCCATTGTTCTCCATAGAATAGAGGGAATCATTGAAACCAGGTTAAAAAGTTTAGCTAGGCCCCGGTGAGGGCAAGGGATTATCAGCGTAAAGAATTTACACATCAGAAATTCTTAAAATGGGTTGCCCAGTGTAGATGCACTCAGTCTGTGAGTCCAAAACCTAAGGAATGTGCTTCTTCCAAATGGAAAAGGTGCTGCTGAGTCCCTCCCATGGGTAAAAGCTAGCCTTTGCTCCAAACACCTGGTAGAACTCTCATGCAGTCATTTATTTAATCAACAAATATTTGATAAGTACCTTCTACATGCTAAGAAGTCTTCTAGGCACTGAGGATATATAAAAATCCTTGTGCTCAAGGTTTACATTCTAGTGGGCAGGAAAAAAGAGATAAATATGAAGCATATAAACTGGTGCTAAGTGTCATGAAGACAAGGCATATTAAGCAGAGGAAAGATGGAGGACGTCTCAGGAAGGGATGCTATTGGGTATAAATTGGGCCAGTGAGGTGTCTCTGACCAAGTGGCATTTCCCCCCAATGCCTGGATTGAGCAAGAAAGTCCCATTGCTACATTGTGTATGTGTGTGGTGGGGGGGGAGTCCATATTTCCCACATCCCATTAAGTCAGAGAGAATAATATGACCTCCTGTTTCTATTCTAAGGCCTACTCTCTAAGGTCACATTTTCTTCCCATGATTTGCTGCTTCCTGGGATGACCAACAGTATTAATATTTATTGCATTCAAGAGAAATCTGAAGGGAGGAACTAGTTTTTGAAGGTCTTTTGACCTTATCTAGCTTCTAACAAATCTCTCAGCCTGGTACACTAGTTGGAAGTGTTTGCCAATACCTGTAATAAATTCTTATAACCTTTGCTACTTTAAGGACAATTTTTTGACCTCACAGTGTGGTTTTATTTTATTTTTTTTTCAACGTTATGGCCCCCTAAGAAAAACATGGAGCAAATAGAACAGGCAAGTTAGTCATTAGGGTCTACTCAAAAATGAAATTTCTCTCACTGTGTGTATTGTTTTTCTCTGCCTGCTTGAACTTAGCCTTGGTCACGTGACTTCTTTTGGATAATAAAATGTGAGCAGAATGACTGATGTTTGCCATTGCCATGAAGAAATTTAAGGGTCATTTATAATTCACCATGTTTTTTTCCTGCCTCTGAGATCACAGAAAACACATGTTGAGAAAGAATCTTCTCTTAGCTGGATTCCTGAGTGCCAACACTGAGCAGAGTTCCTTGGCTTATAGGGGATAGAGTGGGCAAGAAATAAATTTTTCTGTTTGTTTTTTTTTTTTTAAAGATTTTGTTTATTTATTTGACAGACGGAGATCATGAGTAGTCAGAGCGGCAGGCAGAAAGAGAGAGGAGGAAGCAGGCTCCCCACCGAGCAGAGAGCCCAATGTGGGGCTCTATCCTAGGACCCTGGGATCATGACCTGAGCCGAAGGCAGAGGCTTTAACCCACTGAGTCACCCGGGTGCCCCAACTTTGCTGTTTTAAAGCCATGGAGATTTTAGTGTTTTCATTTACATCCTTCGACTTAGCTCATCCTGGTGGTTTCAGCAAGGGAGGGAGTATTCTTGTTCCATGCACAAGGCTTGAGTGCGCAAGGCTTACCTGACCGTAAGCATTTACCTGTAAAAGATTGCAGCTGAGCTTGGAATAACATTTTCCATGAAAGGAGAATGGACAAAAGTATGCCTGGGAAAGAACTGGAGGCCTAGGCCAGGTATAACCAGATCTTACATCAAGCTAATGAGAATGAAATGATATCAGTGGTTTTTACTGCAAAGATGGGGAAAAAATGGGGTGACTATTAGGATGCCAGTAAGATCCCTTAAGAAACACTAGGCACATGGCAGAATGTTTCTTTTCTATGTTATCTGATATAGCCTGCTAGGATTAGGGTGAACTAATACTGCTGCTGGGAGATGGACAAGTCCATTCCTCTCTAATGCACCCTATACCCCAATACAGGATACTTCACTGAATATTTTACATTTGCTCTACCGGAAGCACTCTGTGTCCTTGTCTGTGCTACTTTCTGCACAGGGAATCTGACCTCTGTGTGTCACCTTGATCTCTGGTGTCTGATGAGCTCTGGGCACTGGGAGGTGCCATCAGATGGTCAGTAACGCAGGAGAAGTTGCAGGTGTACTTGGTCTGCTGTCTCTAAATCACTGGCAAGTTGTTGTAGGTTGGTTGTAACCTTTTACCTAAAGCCACAGCCCCTGAATGCTGATCCCCTCCAGATGGCCATTTTCTCAGGGTGCTGGTAACTGCTCCCTCTTGTCGTGCATCTGGCTGAGGTGTCGTAGTAACACCGTGCTGTTGCTGGCCTGGACACTGCACCATTTCTTATTGGTTTTCCTAAGCCTTGCCCATACTTTGGTAATTGGTTGCTTTAACAGACTGTCCTTAATTACTCCATTTGATTGTGCCCTTTTTTCCCTACCAGGGGACTGGCTGGTAGAGGCACCTGTTTTTGGATTCTCTTCTACTGCTTTCTTTTCCTCTACCTTCCCTAGTGCAGTCATCATAGTCCTTGTCTTCATGCTTGAGAGACTCAGGATTACCCTTAGTCAGAGTCATCTTTTATTCTGTGGACTTTTGTGATCTTCATGCACAAAGGACTCCCCGTGTTCTACCAGGATATCAGAATTTTCAAGGTAGGAATGCCAATTAGGCCCTTACTGGCATCCTTGCTGTTTTTTAAATTGCCATTTATACTTTTAAAGGCATAAATAAAAATAGTCATTGTAGAAAAAATTTCTAATTTTTCTACAGATGATCATAGCTAGTCATTGCCAACATTTGTGGGTAGCGCTTGTTATATATTGGGTCCTATTTTAGGTGTTGTACATATATTAACTAAAAAAATCTGAAACACTGTGTACAGAGGCACAAGGAATTTTGTTGTACGTCTTTTGATTTTACTTACGCAGTATCACAGTTATTTTTAACAAAAATAAGATGCCATTACATATATGACTTTGTAATCTGTTTTCACCTAAAATTTGTGTGAACATTTGTACAGGCTAGTAAGATCTACATCATCACTTTTAATAGAAATAAAACATTGCAGGGGTGCCTGGGTGGCTCAGTCGTTAAGCGGCTGCCTTCGGCTCAGGTCATAATTTCAAGGTTCTGGGATTGAGCCCGGAGTCGGACTCCCTGCTTGGCGGGAAGCCTGCTTCTCTTTCTCCCACTGCCCCCTGCTTGTGTTCCCTCTCTCGCTGTGTCTCTCTCTGTCAAATAAATAAATAAAATCTTAAAAAGATAAATAAAACATTGCATTTTCTATTGTTTTTATACATCCTGCTCTTGTTGGATGTATTATTTCCAGCCTTTTGCTGTTATGAACAAAGTGGTGATAACCATCCTTGTATATAAATCTTTGTCACATTTCTTATTATTTCTTAAGGATAAATTGCAATGCCTGGAATTATTGAGTGAAAAGGTACGAACATTCTAAGACTTATAAGTGTTGCTAAAGAACTCTACTGAGAGCCACATCAATTTCTACTTGTATCAGTAGTGTAATAGTGTTTCTGTATACCCTATGCAAAGTGGCTATTTTTGATGTTGCTCTTTTTTAATATACTCATATGAAAAGTATCTTGTAGCATTTATTCAATTGCTAGTGAGACTGAGAACATTTAAAAGTGTTAGTGTTATTTATATGTTAGCTCTTATTTCGTGAAATGTCTCAATTTCTTCTACCTATCTTTCTGCTAGGATGTTTGTCTTCTTATTGAATTTTAATGTATTTTTATTTTTTTTATTTTTATTTTTATTTATTTATTTTTTAAAGATTTTATTTATTTATTTGTTAGAGAGCGAGCACAGGCAGAGCGGCAGGCAGAGGCAGAGGGAGAAGCAGGCTCCCTGCCAAGCAAAGAGCCCGATGTGGGACTCGATCCCAGGACGCTGGGATCATGACCTGAGCCGAAGGCAGCTGCTTAACCAACTGAGCCACCCAGGCGTCCCAATTTTAATGTATTTTTAATCAAAGGTACATATGAACATAGTTTAAGGAGTCACTAAATGAATAGATGACTAGTTTGTTGAAGATCTCCATTCTTCCTGTCCCTCCACTTCCTCTTCCTCAGAGGCAACCACTTTCAATACTTAGAGCTGATTTTTCTGGCAAATATTTCCACATCTCTAAAACATACTAGCCAATTGATTTTCTGCTATGGAATATGAAGATGCAGCTCTTTTCCCCCATTATTTCCCCAGCACACATCTGCTCATCTCTCCATCCTCATACTGTCTTTATGCCATCATTTTGGTTAAATCAGTATTCACTGTTTGTGTTATTATGATTATGCATTTGGTGTCAAACTATGATTAATTTCCTTTCTTGCACAATTTTTTATTTCTCCTGGTTGACATTTTTTCCCAAACTTGCCTTTATTCCCGATTTGCTTAGTTATTTATGTCTTTACCAATAACTCAAATTCAAATTGTTTTCCAGGTTTCTAATCTCATTCATATATGGTATTCTATCAAATTTATCTTCTTCTTCTTCTTCTTTTTTTTTTTTTTTTCCCACAGAGAGTTGTAACTGCCTCCAGTGTGGACTGGTAGGTAGCCTTTATGCCTGGAGCACAGATAGTATCCTAGGATCTCATTTTATTCTTATCTATGTGATTTCTTTGCCAAAGGGCAAAGAAATCTTCCTCTTTTTAAATTTACTGTCTCTTTTCTAATGAAGTACATTCTTGGTACTTTCCAGGGACATAAAGTTAAAATTTTAGATTTACAAGTTTGAGAATGTCTTTATTTCTGCCTACACCCTTGACTGGGTTTTTGGCTAGATAGCGAATTCTAGGTTGGAAATAACTTCTCCTCTAGAATTTTGAAACATTGCTTCCAGTTACTCATCTGAAACTCTTCTCCCTCCTGATCATTAGACTGTGGTCTGGGGTCTTTTTTTTTTCTTCACCCCTGCATGGACATTTGGAAGATTTCTTCTTTGTTTCCAGTGTCAAAACTTTGCAATGATACGTGTTGGTGGAAATCTGTTTTCATGTAGTGCTGAGAACTTGATGGGTCCTTCTGATTTGGACATACTGTCTTTGATTCTCAGCACTTCCTGAACACTTTCTTTAATTTTTTTTCTTTTTCTGTTCTTTGCTTTTGATTCTCCTGTAATTTAATTCTCAGACTCTCTGTACTTCATCATTTTTGTATTTGTTTTTTATGTTTCCCATTTTCTATTCCTGTGTCTTTTTCTTTTTTATGAAAATCTCTTCTGATTGATGTCTTCAAATTTATCTTCCTACTCATCTAATAAATTTTTAAAGAAAATCTCTTATTATGTTTGAAATTTAAAGATCTCTCTCTTTTGTTCTCTAAATTTTTTCTTTTTTTTTTTTTTTAAGATTTTACTTATTTATTTGCTACAGAACAAGAAAGCAAGAAAGAGAGAGAGAGAGAGCGCAAGCAGGAGGAGCAGTGGGCAGAGAGAGGGAGAAGCAGACTCCCCGCTGAGAAGGGACCATGATGTGGGGCTCGATCACAGCACTATCCCAAGACCTTGAGATCATGACCTGAGCTGGAGGCAGATGCTTAACAGACTGAGCCATCTAGGAGCCCCTTCCTGAATTTGTTTATGTTGATAGCATTCTATTCTCATTGATGGCCCTGGTTGTTGATTATCAGGGTAATATAGTTACCGGTTATTGCCAGAGAGACTTGGGTTTTCTTTGGGTGTTTGGATCCCCCAGAGACTTTGTAGGCTTCTAGTCTAGCCACTTCCAGTAGACATAAGTGGGAGGAGCTACAGTAAATTTGTTTAAGTTTGAGGCTTGAGAATTTTGGGCTTTTAGCTTCTGTGGTTTGGACCCCTTCATTAGCTTAATGGCTGTTGCTTTGTAACAATTTGAAATAATATTTTCTAGGATGGAATGACCACTTTTACTGTAGGCTTACTCCCCCGCCCCACAACTTTTCCTGCCAGAGAACTTTTAATGGAATGTGCTTAGTAAGCCCAGGGTCACCAACCTCATTTTCTCTCAAGGCTGCACTTCACAACTTGTAAGAGTTTCATTATGGGGTACAGAAGCAATTGGTCTTTTCACCCTGCAAGAATCCTAACTGGGACCTCTTAGTCAATCTAGAATGCTTGCCGATGGAAGAGTGTATCTCAGTAATGCTGTATTACTTTCCATTTCTGTGAGCTGAATGGCTTGCTCTAGTCTGAGTTTGCCCTTTTGTTGTTGTTGTGGGACTTGGCTGAAAATTGCAGGGACTAACTGTCATGGTCTGAAATGTCCCTGCCATTTTTCAACTACATCCTGTTTTGAAATCTAGGGCTGTGTTCCAAAATTAGTCAAGATACTGTTTGGCCCCATGTTCTACCCCGACGTAACAGAGTCCTCTACATTGTAGCCTGGAATACCTGGGTTTCTAGTATCCTTTAATACCCCCTCTCAGGCACTTCTCTATGTAGGGTCTGTTACTTGCCATACCCTACTTTTGGACACCAACTTCTGTCGGTATCAGTTATTAATTCATTCAGCTGTTGAGTAACAGAGAACCAAACTAATACTGGCTTAAATAGGTAGAGGTTTTGTCTGTTTTTGGTGTATGGAAACACGTAGTGCAAGGGCTGACACAGCTGCTCAGAGATACTCTCAGTAATCCAGGCTCTACCTGTCTTTATGATTTGCCATTCTTAACAGGTGCTTTTCACTTACGTGGTGATAAGATGGCTTTGGGGTTTTTTACTTTTAAGGGAGAAAGAAAGACAATGTACATACCATCTGCTTCTTTCCCTTTGAGAAAACTTTTCTGAAAGCCCTACCCAGCAACTTCTGCTTCTTGCTTACTGACTTGTCACATGGTCACCACTAGCCTGGTGCCTGGGTGGGATAGAAGTTGGGTTAGTCACCCAACAGTGTCAGCATGGACACTGTGCCTGAGGTACTAGGACATTTGTCCCAACCCTCAGCTTATCTATGTTGACCTTTTATTTCAGCCCTCTTGGAAGTGATCTCTCTCCTGATCAAGACCCAGTCTAATCCTCTATAGATTAGTGTGCTTTCCAGGCCTTTAGTTCACTTTTGCAGAGCTGCCTGGCTCTTTCCCTACTGTGCGTGTGCTGCTACTCCCTCCTGTCCTTAATCAGCCTCATTTTCTCTCCACCCATTCTCTTCCTTCTCTGCTTTGTTAAGTCAGACCCTATTTATAGGGAATTTCTTATTCAGTGCTTTAAACTACAGTGCATTCATTTAAATGAACCCTGGAGATTTTATGGCTTGGTGAAGCTTTCTAACCTAAAGCAAAATATTCAATGTAAATTTTAAGTGGCATTTAAAAACGTTTCAGAGCATGGAAGTAGATCTATATTTAATTTCTGGATCTATGAGAGGGAACATGGAGGATAAGAAAATCTCTTGCCAATTTTACCTAATCATATATACATTTGGCTTTCATGAGAACATGACCTTCTCTATTTTCACATTATTATGGTCATTTGCATGTAGATCCATCCTTATCTTCTAATTTCTGTGTCTATTGGAGCCCAGAGTCAACTGGACACAGAATTCAGAACTTCTCCAACTTTCTCTCAGTTATAAAAAATGCACAAGTAAGCAAAGTAGATTTTACTGAAGGAGGAAAGGAGAGGTTTTTTGTCTCGCACCCCACAGAACGCAATTTAAAATCCATTTTAAACAAAGGCCTTTCTTAGTAGTTCTGCCTGTAGGAGTGACTCTTTGGCCATTTTCAAGTCAGTACTATGCTTCGCTGTTGCTGAAATCTGCCTTCTGCCATCCTCTGGCTCTTTTTCCCTCTTCTAGAGAGTGATTCAGTTTTGGCCTGACTCCCACATGTCAAGTTGTAGACCCAGGCTCAGAAAGGTGCTTATTAAAAAAAGCTTTGTACTCTCTCAGATGGCTTAGCAAGTTATTGGAGGGAAAAATGAAAGTTTTCTGTTACAATATGCCTCCATAGTTCTCAGACTAGATGCCAATCAAGAGAACTAAAATAAATGTATTTTGTGGAATTGGTTATTTCACAATTGGACTGTTGTATTTTTGAGAGACAGCCTTGTCTGTAGACCATTTTGGCTAGACAGTTTTTGTAGGCCTCGATTTTTTTCAGATGGACCATAGTGGTAGGGGAGAAAGATGATACTTAAAAGGTAGCTCTCTGCTTCTCTTTTTTAAGATAACTTGTTATTTTTTACTTAAATATAGTTGATACAAAACAGTTACATTAGTTGGAAGTGTACAACACAGTGATTCAATATCGCTATACATTGTGCCATGCTCATCACAAGCATAGCTACTGTCTGTCACCATACAATGCTAGTATAATATCATTGACTATATTCTCTATGCTGTACCTTTTATTTCTGTGATTTATGCATTTCCTAACTGGAAGCCTGAGTCTTCCACTCCCTTCATGCATTTTGCCCATTTGCTCCCTCTGCCCCTTAACAACCATCAGTTTGTTTTATGTATTTATAGGCCTGAGTCTGGTGTTTGTGTATTCATTTATTTTGGTTTTTAGATTCCACATATGAGTGACATCATATGGTATATGTGTTTTTCAGTTTGACTTATTTCATTTAGTAGAATACTCTTTAGGTTTCATCCATGTTGCTGCAAGGAGATCTCATCCTTTTTATGGCTGCGTAATATTCTTGTGTGTGTGTGGCTGAGCACATGCACACCACTTCTTCATCCATTTGTCTATCAACAGACACTCAGGTTGCTTCCATTATCTTCACTATTGTAAGTAATGCTACAACAAAAATAAGGATGCACATATCTTTCTGAATTAGTATTCTCATTTTTTAAAGGTAAATATCTAGTAGTGTGATTATTAGATCATACAGTTAATTCTTTTCTTAATTTTTCAAGACCTCCAAAGTGTTTTCTACAGTGCCTGTACCAATTTACTTTCTGGCCAACAGTGCATGAGGCTTTCCTTTCCTCCACATCCTTGCCAGCAATTGGTGTTTCTTGGGTTTTTGATTTTAGCCATTCTGACATGTGTGAAGTAATATTTCATCATGGTTTTGATTTGTATTTTTCTGATGATGAGTGAGGGTGAGCATATTTTCATGTGTCTATAGGCTGTTGTATGTCCTCTTTAGAAAAATGTGTATTCAGGTCCTCTGCCCATTTTTTGATTGGATTGTTTTTTGGTGTGGAGTTATGTGAGTTCTTTATATGTTTTGGATATTAACTCCTTATCAGCTGTTTCATTTACAAATATCTTTTCCCATTCACTAGGATGCCTTTTTGTTTTGTTGATGGTTCCCTTTGCCTTGCAAAACCTTTTTATTTTGCTATAGTCTCAGTAGTTTATTTTTGATTTTATTTCTCTTGCATTTGGGGACATAGCTAGAAAAATGTTGCTACAGCTGATGTCGGAGCTGTGTTTCCTTCTAGGATTTTTATGGTCTTATGTCTTTAATTCATTTTGAGTTAATTTTTGTGTGTGGTGTAAGGAAATGGCCCAGTTTCATTCTTTTGCATATGGCTGTCTGGTTTTCCCAACACTGTCTTTTCCCTATTGTATATCTTTGCCTTCTTTGTCATAGATTAATTGACCATATACATGTGGGTTTATTTCTCGATTCTCTATTCTGCTCCATTGATGTGTGTGACTGTTTTGTGCCAGTACCATACTGTTTCAATTATGACAGCTTTGTAGTGTAACCTGAAGTCCAGAATTGTGACACCTTTAGCTTTATTCTTTCTCAAGATTGCGTTGGCTATTGGGGTCTTGGGGGTTCCATACAAATTATACTATTATTTATTCTAGTTCTGTGAAAAATGGTATGGGTATTTTGATAAGTATTACATTAAATCTGTAGATTGCTTTGGATAATATAGACATTTTAACCATGCTAATTGTTCTAATCCATAAGTGTAGAATATCTTTCCATTTGTTTGTGTCATCTTCAATTTCTTTCTTCATTGTTTTATTGTTTCCAGAATATAGGTCTTTTACCTCCTTGGTTAAATGTATTCCTGGGTATTATATTATTTTTGGTGTAATTGTAAGTGGAATTGTTTTCTTAATTTCTCTTTCTGCTACTTTGTTATTAGTATATAGAAATGGCACTGATTTCTGGGTATTAATTTTGTATTCTGCAACTTTACTGAATTCATTTATTAGTTCCCATAGTTTTTTGGTGGGTTTTTTAGGGTTTACTATATGGAGTATTGTGTCATCTGCAAATAGTGAGTTTTACTTCTTCCTTACCAATGTGAATGCCTTTTATTTTTTATTTTTTTTAATTTTAATTTAAAATTTTTTTTTTAACTTTCCTGATTACTGTGGCTAGGACTGTAGTACTATGTTGAATAAAGTGGTGAGAATGGATATCCTTATTTCCTTCCTGATCTTAGAGGAAAAGTCCTTAGTTTTTACCCTTGAGCATGATGTTAGCTGTGGTTTTTCATTTTTGGCCTTTATTATGTTAAGGTATGTTCCCTCTAAATACACTTTTTTGAGAGTTTTTATGATGAAGAAATGTTGAATTTTGTCAGATGCTTTTTCTGTATCTGTCGAGATGATCATATGATTTTATTTTTCATTTTCTTTTTTTTTTTAAAGGTTGTATTTATTTATTAGTTAGAGAGAGAGAGAAAGAGAGAGAGCGAACACAGGCAGGCAGAGTGGCAGGCAGAGGCAGAGGGAGAAGCAGGCTCCCTGCCGAGCAAGGAGCCCGATGTGGGACTCGATCCCAAGAGGCTGGGATCATGACCTGAGCTGAAGGCAGCCACTTAACCAACTGAGCCACCCAGGCGTCCCTTATTTTTCATTTTCTTGATTTGTGAATATTGAACCATCCTTTCATTCCTGGAACAATAAGCCATCTTGATCATGGCAGATAGTCCTTTTAATGTATTTTTGATTGAAGCTTGCTTATTTCTTTTGAGGATTTTTGCATCTATATTCATCAGAATTATTGGTCTATAGCTTTTTTGTGGTGTTTTTGTTTGGTTTTGGTATCAAGGTAATTATAGGCTCATAGAATGTGTTTCGAAGCTTTCCTCCCTATGGTATTTTTAAATATAGTTTAAGGAGAAAAGGTATAACTCCTTTTAAAATGTTTGGTAAATTTCACCTGTCAATCTGGTTCTGGACTTTTATTTCATGATAGTTTTTTGATTACTGGTTCAATTTTGTTACTTGTAACTGGTCTCTTTGTATTCTCTTTATCTTTTTAATTAATAATTAAAGTTTTAATTTAAATTCTACTTAGTTAATATATAGTATAATATTGGTTTCAGGAATAGAATTTAGTGATTCATCACTTACATATAACACCTTGGATTTTCTATTTCCTCCTGATTCAGTTTTGGAAGATTGAGTGTTTCTAGCAATTTATCCATTTATTCTAGATTGTTCAATTTGTTGGCATTCAATTTTTGGTAGTATTCTCTTATAACTCTTCATATTTGTGTGGTGTCAGTTATTTCTTTCTCATTTCTGATTTTATTTATTTGGGTCCTTTCTTTTTTATCTTGGTGAGTCTGGTTAAGGATGTATTACTTTTGTTTGTCTTTTCAAAGAGCCAGCTCTTGGTTTCATTGATTTTTTTTTCCATTTTTTAAAAGATTTTATTTATTTATTTGACAGAGATAACAAGTAGACAGAGAGGCAGGCAGAGAGAGAGAGAGAGAGGGAGGAAGCAGGCTTCCCACTGAGCAGAGCCCGATGTGGGCTCGATCCCGGGGACCCTGAGACCATGACCTGAGTCGAAGGCAGAGGCTTAACCCACTGAGCCACCCAGACACCCTTTCTCCATTGTTTCTTAGTCTCTATGTCATTTATTATTGCTCTGGTCATTATTATATCCTTGCTTCTACTCACCTTGAACTCACTTTTTTTTCCTCTAGTTCTGTTAAGTATAAGTTTACTTTGGTTATTTGAGCTTTATTTTGTTGTTTTTTGAGGAGGGCCTGTAAAATTATGTATTTCCCTCTTAGAACTGTTTTCATTGCATCCCAAAAATTTGGAGCACTATTTCCGTTTTCATTTGTCTCCGTGTATTTTTTTTACTTCTTTGTCGACTCATTGGCTGTTTTGTAGCATGTTGCTTAGCCTCCATGTGTTAATGTTTTTTTTCTAATTTGTTTTCTTGTGATTGATTTCTAGTTTTATATCATGTTGTCGGAAAGGATGTGTGGTATGATTTCAATCTTAAATTTATTGATACTTGTTTTGTGACCTAACATGCAATCTGATCTGGAGAATGTACCCTTGAAAAGAATGTATATTCAGTTGTTTATGGATGGAATAATCTGCATATATCTGTTATGTCCATCTTGTCTAAAGTGTCTTTTAAGGTCACTGTTTCCTTATTGTTTTTCTTCCTGGATGATCTGTCCATTGATATAGTGGGGTGTTAAATTTCCCTCCTACTATTGTACTACTATCAGTTTCCTCTCTTTATGTTTGCTAATATTTGCTTTATGTATTTAGGTGCTCCAATGTTGGGTGCATTGATATTTACAACTGTTATAAGTGAATTGATCTCTTTATCATTATGCAGTACACTTTGTCTTTGTTTTTAAGTCTGTTTTGTCTGATATAAATATTGCCACCCTGGCTCTTTTTGCTCCCATCTGCATGGCAAATATTTTCCGTTTCTTCACTTTCAGTTTATGTGTCTTCAGGTTTGAAGTGAGTCTTTTGTAGGCAGCATATGGAGGGGTGTGTCTTTTTGTTTTTGTCTTTTTAATTCATCCTGCATCCCTATGTCTTTTGATTGAAACATTTAGACCATTTGCATTTAAAATAGTTACGGATATGTAATTATTGCCGTTAATTGTTTTCTTGTTGTTTGTGTAATTATTCTCTGTTGCTTTCTCCTTGTCTTCCTCTGTCTCCCTTGTGGTTGATGAGTCTCTATAGTGTTATATTTGGCTTTCTTTCTCTTTATTTTTTTGTGTATCCATTATAGGTTTTGGGTTTGTGGTTACATATATATATATATACATGAGGTTCATATATAACTTTCTAAGTAATTAACAGTCTATATTAAGTTGATGGTCATTTAAATTCAAACACATTCTAAACCAACTTCCTTTATGTATTTATTTTTACTCCCTCCTCCATGTTTTATGTATATGCTGTCATATTTTACATCTTTTTATCCATAATTTTCTTAGTCTAATTATGGTCTTTTCTTTCACACTTCAAGAAGCCCTCTTAACATTTCTTCTAAGGCTGGTTTAGTGGTGATATATTCCTTTAACTTTTGTTTGTTGGGAAGCTCTTTTATCTCTTCTTCAGTTCTAAATGATTATCTTGCCAAGTGTAGTATTCATCATTGTATGTTTTTTCCTTTTGGCACTTGGCATGTATTATGCTACATCCTTCTGGTCTGCAAAGTTTCTGCTGAAAAATCTGCTCATAGTCTTATGGTTGTTCCCTTGTACATAGAAAATTGTTTTTATCTTGCTGCTTTTAGGATTTTTTCCCTTGTTTTTAAGTTTTGACATTTTAATTTTAATGTGTCTTAGTGTGGGTCTCTTTGAGTTCATTTTATTTGGAACTATCTGGGCTCTTTGGATCTGCACTTGATCTTAGCCAAAAGGTCAGGAAATAATTGGGCTCTTTGGATCTGAATGTCTACTTTCATCCCCAAGTTAGAGGGATTTTCAGCCATTATTTCTTTAAATCCATTTTCTGTCCTTTTCTCTCTTCTTCTTCTTCTTCTTCTTCTGGGACCCCTGTGATGTGAAGCTTTGTTCTCTTGATGTCCAAGAAATTCCTTTACTTATCCTCATTTTAGAAAATTCTTTTCACACAGCGTGGAGGGTCCTCAAAAAAGTTGAAAATAGAGCTATCCTACAACCCAGGAATCACAGTACTGGGTGTTTACTCTAAAGATACAAATGTAGTGATCCAAAGGGGAATGTGCACCTGAATATTTATAACAGCAATGTACACAGTAGCCAAACTGTGGAAAGAACCTAGATGTCCTTCAACAGATGAATGGATAAAGAAGGTGTGGTGTGTATACACACACACACACACACACACACACACACACACACACATGGGAATACTATGCAGCCATCAAAAGAAACAAAATGTTGCCATTTGCAACAATGTGGATGGAACTAGAGGGTATTATGCTGAGTGAAATAAGTCAATCAGAGAAAGACAATTATCATATGATCTCTCTGATATGAAAATTTGCGAGGCAGGGCAGGGGACTTGGGGGGTAGAGAAGGAAAAAATGAAACAAGATGGGATCGGGAGGGAGACAAACCATAAGAGACTCTAAATATGACACACACACAAAAAACCCCACTGAGGGTTGCTGGGGGTTGTGGGGTAGGGAGAGGGTGGTTGGGTTATGGACATTGGGGAGGGTATGTGCTATGGTGAGTGCTGTGAAATGTGTAAGCCTGATGATTCACAGACCTGTACCTCTGGGGCAAATAATACATTATATATTAATAAAAATAATTTTAAAAAACCTCTTTTTTCTATCTCCTGTTCAGCTTGCATTCTTTCCCTTACCGTGTCTTCCAGACTGATGATATGTTCTTTTGCATCTGCTAATTTACTGTTGATTCCCTGTAGTTTTCATTTCACTTATTGTATTCTTCTATTCTGCCTATTTTTTCCCCATATTTTTTATTTCTTTCTTGAAGTTCTCACTGAGTTCTTCCACTCTTCTCTCTCCATCCTGATGAACATTTTTATCATCATTACTTCATGTTCTTTATCAGGCAGGTTGCTTATCTCCCTAACATTTAATTATTTTTCTGAGGTTTTGTCTTATTCTTTCTTTTGGAGCATATTCCTTTGTCCCCCCCTGTTTGTTTGACTTTCTGTGTTTGTTTCTATGGATTAGGTGAAACAGCCCCTTATCCTAAACTTGAAGGAATGGTCTTGTGTCTGGTTATCCCCTATGTAGACTGGGTGCTTGGTGACTTGCTAGCTGACTAAAGCTGTAGGTGGCATGGCCTAGGGGTCCCAGGGCTCTCCATGCCATGGGTGACTTGGCAGGACAGCTAAAGTTGAAGTGTTTCAAGATTGATGTGTTCTCTGGACTCTCCCTGCAGCAGGTACCCTACCAAGACAGATAAAGCTGAAGTGCATGCAAGCTGGGGTGTCCTGAGATACTCCTGGTAGGTGCCCTGGCAAGATAGCTGAAGCTGAGGCCGTGTGCAGGCCAGGAGGTCCCTGGGCTTTCCATGCAATGGGTGCCCTGGCAGGATAGCTGAGGCTGAAATGGGGCAAGCTGGGGTAGCCTGAGGTGCTTGGTGCAGGGGGTGTCCTGGCCAAGTGACTGGAGCCAAGGCTGCTGTGGGTGGAAGTTCTAGGACACTCCATGTAGGGTGCCCTGGCAGAGTGGCTGAAACCAAAGCGGGCATGGGCTGAGGTTTTCAGGGTGCTGGATCTGAAGCAGGTGTTGCCTGGAAGGCCCAGAGTGCTCATTGCAGAGGTGCCCTGGCTAACTATCAGAAGCTGAAGTGCTGTGGGCCAGGAGTGTTCTCAGGTGATCTGTACCTGTTACCTCGGTGGGAAGTCTGGAGCTGTGGTGAGTTCTACCCAGCCCCATGGCCACCTTAGTGGGACAATGAGGGCTGGTGTAGGCGAGTGTTCTGGAGCTCACTGAGGCAGCAGGCTGGTTAGGGCGTTGGACCCTGCTCTGGTCTGACTCTTCAAGGTGGAGGGGGCTGTGTAAGCCAGGTTGTTCACCAGGCCCTCTGACCCAGAGAGAGCTGTAGATTTGCCTCCACTGTTTGGCAGAGTTTTAGGGCTGGATCTTTTCTACACTAGTTGTTCCTTTAAATGAGACTTTTTCTTTCTTTCTTTCTTTTTTTTTTTCTCCTGTGCCCAGGGACAGAGGAATGTGCTGCTTTTCCCTCAGTACTCTTTCCCCTGTAGTTTATAGCATTGGGGATGGAGATTTCCTTTGTTATGGAGTCTCCTTTCTTGCTGTTCTCTTTCGCTGCTCCATCTTTTGTTCTGTAGAAACCGTTTAGTCAGCCCTCAGTTCTTCTTCAGGAGGAATTGTGCTATAAATAAACGTACTTTGTTGGGTTCTGTGGAGAAGGTGAGTTCAGGGTCTTCCTAGGTTGCCTTCTTAGACTGGAACCTTGTCAACATTTCTTCTAGGAGAACTCTGTTTCTTTGTGTATATCTTGATACATCTTTATGCATTGTGGCTGAGACTCTTGGCTGTCTTCTTTCATAACAGAATCTCTTGATTATTCCTCGTAGCTAGCTGTAGACTTTGCTAGTAATTTCTCTCAAATGGGGTGATGTCAGCATATTGTGGGAAACTTGTGAAAATTGTCTTCCTTTGTTCATTTCTCTGCATTGCTGATTAGAATTTAGTTGTGATATCTGGAGCCTAAGCATCCATCTTGGACCTTGAAGGGAAGCATGTGTGAGAATGAAAGAGGAGCAAGACAGAAGATTGGCATCATGGAGTGCCAAGTTAGCTCTTGGCTACTTCAGACTTTGTTTATGTGAGAGGCTAATGAACGGTTTTGTTTCAGCCACTCTATTTTGTGCATTTTGTAACATGCGGCAGAATCCATTTCTGATGACACTTGTATATTTATTATAAAGATTTGATATGTATTCAAAGAGTTGTTATTTTGTAGCTAGACTGACCTCTAAAGCTGTGGTTTCCAAAATGAATAAGCATATACCAAAGTATGCACAAGACACTTTGGGATATAGGAAGAAAATATTAGAACATTTCTTTTAGAAATTCTAATAATAAGATAATAAGAAAGAAGTTAAGATTTACTCACCTTTAATTAATGAATTGACTATGGTACCTTGGCTCTATATGTTGAACTATCACGTATCCTAAGGAAAATTTTACAATCCTCCCACTAATGGAAGGATTAATGGTCACACCCTCCATTCTTGGCTTGTTTTTAGCATATTGCAACAATGAGTATATTGTTTGTGCTGGTTACAAAGAATTACACATTACATTCTCTAGTTTTAGCTAAACTAACCTTTGCAAGATGGCTAAGTTACTTAATAATGTTTTAGGAAAGCAAGTATGAATTCAAGATAATCCCAACACACACAAAAAGCAAAAAAATTGCAGAGCAGACACTTTCCCTAGTCTGTGACTTGAGTTGCCTTTAACCACGAAGTGATTACACCATTCTTATTTTACCTCACTAAAATGTTACTATTATTTTTAGTGTGAGGGAAGCAGTTTGGTACTATTAATAGATAAAAAATATTGTGTAGTCCATATTAATCTTTTCATTTATAATTTCTACTTTTTTATCTGTAGATAGTGTACATAATATGAGTAATTAACATATAATTTAAAAATAAATATATTTATATATGTAGGATGAGGGATTATTTTTCTGATGGGGTGAATTTTTTAAAGTTTTTTTTTTTTTAATGTTTAGAAAAGCTGAAAAGGTAAAAAGTGGTGTTTCCGAGCCCTCCTGGCCTGAGATTGGAAAAGATGAAATGAGGGATAGGCCTCCTTCCTGCAGTTAAGTTAGGCTACTGCTGAACTAAAATTGTGATAACTCCACGCCCAGCTTGAAAAGAGATTATGATAAACAAGTTTTGTTACTCCTCTCTTATAGTTTCCCAGCAGGTCTGGCCTGAGGCCCAGATGGAAGGAAATACAGAAACTAGGGATAATAGTAGTAATATCCAGTGTTATCCATTGAAACTTACCATAATTCATGAACATCTTTCCTGCGTCAAGCTTACATGCTGGCTTCGAGCAGTTAAGTCGGCTCATTTTAACTCATTGGATATGTGGGATCACTGTTGGAACAGTATTTCCTGATACTAAAATTGAAAAATTTTGTTCCAGTGCCCTTCTCAAACTATCTAAAAGTACAACTATTCTTTTACAATAGCTAAGATTATAGGCAATACATCTTTTAATTTTGCTACTGTGACAATAATTTCTTGGTGTAAATTTCTTCCAGTTTAAGTCTAAGAATACTCATTCATGGAATTTCAGAGTATTTGGATCTGACTAGGATAAATGCCAAAAGTATCTGTTGTTATGCTGAAATGTGATAAATAATCATTTTCCAGAAGGACTGAACACTCATTTTTCTTTTCCACTGAGGGTACGATACAAAGTAGAATCCCAGGTATGAGAGTGATGTATAGTCAAACCTGGGTGCCTGGGTGGCTCAGTGGTTAAAGCCTCTGCCTTTGGCTTGGGTCATGATCCCGGGGTCCTGGGATTGAGCCCCACATCGGGCTCTCTGCTCAGCGGGGAGCCTGCTTCCTCCTCTCTCTCTGCTTGCCTCTCTGCCTACTTGTGATCTCTGTCTGTCAAATAAATAAATAAAATCTTTAAAAGAGTGATGTATAGTCAAACCAATATAGTGGATGAATTTTCCATCACCCTTTTCATCCTTCCCATGTCATTTCTGGTATTGATTAAATGGGGATGATTACATTGGTTATTTCATGTTTTGGGATTTGTGTGCCACTCACTTCTGTAGGTGTGATCATCAGCAAAATAGTTTCAATGTATTCCAATCCTGAGTTTAATTATAGGGGGAAGGGATCTGTGAGTATATAAGTGTGAATTAAATCATAGGCGTGTAGAAGAAGAGTACAGTGATGGGTGACATGTGGTCATGGTAAGGAGCTGGATGAGAAGATGTTGTTGTCTTTTAGTTTAAGGAGTATAAGGGACAGCTAGGATTGTGTGTGGTGTGTTTGTTTCAATTTTCAGATGTCCTGTATAATAGGTAACAGAAATACCACAGAGTTATGAGAAAATTAGAAAGGTAGAGATGAGCGATGTTGTAGAAACTTTCTCTGTTCTGGACACTTTTTTTTTTTTTTTTTAAAGATTTTATTTATTTATTTGTCAGAGAGAGAGGGAGAGAGAGCGAACGAGCACAGGCAGACAGAGTGGCAGGCAGAGGCAGAGGGAGAAGCAGGCTCCCTGCTGAGCAAGGAGCCTGATGATGTGGGACTTGATCCCAGGACGCTGGGATCATGACCTGAGCTGAAGGCAGCTGCTTAACCAACTGAGCCACCCAGGCGTCCCTGGACACTTCTTTTTGAAGTAGTTGAAAATTACCCAGCAAGTGAAGAAAAAGACAAATGGAGAATCCAATGGTGTTTTGTAAAATGACCAGCAACCACAATTTATATAGGCTGTCATAGGTTAAAAATTATGGTAACCTCTATTTTTTAATAGCTTTATTAAGATATATTACACATTCCATATAACTCACCCATCTAAAGTGTACAGTTCCATGACTTTTATTATATTCTCAGAGTTGTGCATGCATCAACACAAAATAGTTTTAGAATATTTTCATTACCTCAGAAAGAGACCTTGTACCCCTTAACTATTCCCCATAATCCCTCCATTCCCATCAGTACCAGGCAACTACTAATCTGCTTTTTTTTTCTATTTACACTATAGATTTATTATTCTAGACCTTGCACATTAATGAATCAAACAATGTGTGGTCCTTTGTGACTGGCTTCTTTCACTTATCATAATATTGCAGGGTTCATCTATGTTGTAGTATGTATTAGTTTGTGTCAGTGTTTGATTTCTTTTTATTGCTGAGTGCTATTCTATTGTAAGGATATGCAT
>RCUC01157388.1:0-54713 GCA_003697995.1 Taxidea taxus jeffersonii | reverse complement strand
TTATTGATGGTTCTGTTAATGGGGTCTAGCCATTGCTAGATGCTGCAGGGTCCTCCCAAAGGAGGTGGGGTCCTGTGTGTGGTCTTCCAGAGCCTGGGGCTGGCCTTTCTAGCCTGCGGGAATGGGGTCACATGAGCAGGATGCAAGAGATGGGGGAAGGAGAAAACCACAGGAAGGACGAGGGGTGAGCCCAGATGGTATGTGGCTTCCCCAAGGGCAGACCCTCTCCCCCAACCCAGGAAGCTGGACTCAGGCTTGACTAGGCTGGAGAGGACCAGAATGTTCCTATCACCTGCTGGGGCCAGCTGTACTCCCTAATGCAGGCTCAGGTCACCAAAGGTTTGCTGTGGCATGCTGCACTGGAGCTGACAGTTGGGAGGGGCGGGGTTCTGGGGCTGCAGGGGGCACCATGCAGTGAGAGCTGCCCTGGAAGGGCAGGGACAGTGTAGTGGTGCCAGAGGATGGGACCTTCCTCCAGAAAGTCCTCCTTGACCACCACCCACTCTACCCAACTGAGTGCAGGCATCTAGCGCTTCCCTGGTACTCTCAGCTTCATCGTGGTGCAGAGTGTATGTCATCGACCTGCATCATTTGCTCATCTGTGCCCGCTACTAAAATGGGGGTCTTGGGGGCGCTTCACCATGCCTTACTCCAACCCAGAGTCTGGATGGTTGGATGCAAGGATGGGGGGGTTGGGGGATAGAGGATGGATACATGGGGGATGGAAGGTGGGTGGACGGAAGAATGGGTGGATGGGGGGTGGGGGGTGGACAGGGGATGCATGAGGGCAGATAGAGGACAGATGGATGGATAGAGGGATGCGTAGATAGATGGATGCCCGGATGCCTAGGGTTTGGTGGGTGGACAGGGGATGGACACAGGGCGGATGGAGGAGGGATGGATGGATGGATGGATGGGTGTGGAGGGTTGGTGGGTAGACAGGGGATAAATATGCAAGAGATGGATAGATCAGTGGATGACGGATAGACGGACAGAAGGGGAATGAACGGATGAGGAGACGGATGGTGGAGAGAGGTGAAGGAAGCAAGGGGAAGAGGTTGGGGGAGAGGAAGGAGGAGGAGAATGGGCAGCAGATAGGAAGATAGTTACCACCAGCTGGGAGGAGTCCTGGGAGGGTCATGGAACAGGGGGAGCCAGAAGCTGAGTGAGGACAGAGGGAGGAGGAAGAGGCTCGGGGGCTGGGGATGCCAAGGGATTTCCTCAAATGTCCTGTGACCTTCCAGCCACCCCGATTCTTGTTCTAGAGTACTCTACAGGCACCTCAAGGCCTCAGAGCCTGGCCTCATCAAACTGTTGATTCAAATCGAATTATTTATTGAATAGATTCAAACCCTGAAAGCTTTTAAGTCAGTGCCTGTCCTGATCCCTATCTGCTCTGGGTCTTAATTAAATCAGGCTCAGGCCTCCATAGTGATGCTGAAGCCTTTGCCCAGAGAGGCCGGTGGGGGAGGGAGGACACCTACTAAGTGCCAGGCGTCCACTCATTAGCTGCCGCCCTCACGTTGCCATCTCCAGCTCAGGGGAGACAGGAGACGATGCGGCGAGGCAGGGAGATTTCAGAGCCCAAACAGAAGAGTGATGCGTGCAGGGCACAAACCATGCAGCAGCCGGGCCTGAGTTAGCCTCGGGGTGAAGCCCCTTGAAGTCTAAGGCTGCCCCGCCTTCCGAGAGGGACTCCATCGGCCCAGTGTGTCCCCATTTGCCCTGACGCTCAGGGCCCCTGAGGGACTGCCATCAGCTTGGGAAGGGCTCTGTGCCTGTCTCTGTCCACCTCACCTTGGGACATTGAGCCACGTGGATGTCTCCACCCCTGCTGTCATGCATGTCTGCAGGGCAGGACCTCAAGGCTGCTTTGTATCAGTGCACGTGGAGAGGTCCTTGGAGGACTGGGGCTCACTGCCTCGGGCACCCCAGACCCTGCGTTCCCAACACAGAACACTCAAATTCTATCCAGGGAGACAGCTTAGGACCACAGAACCTACTCTGATTTTAAGCGGGGTTGGGTAACAATGTGATAACATCCTACAAGAACAGAAGTGATCTCTACACCTCAAATGCCAACTCCACCAGAACGCAAAATCCATGAAACAGAGCTTCCCAAAGTTGGTGCCCGGGAAAACCGGTGCCAGGAAATGCACAGCAGAACAAAAATACGATTACACATCCATATTCAAATGCATAAATAAAATGGAATTGAAATTAATCTGATTTAATTTAAATTTAAAATGAAATAACATTTAAATAAAATCAAAATGAAAGAGTGCGGCACCTCCCAAGTTCCCCCAGGAGACGTACGAGGGGCGCTGGCATGTCAGAGATGCCCAAAGTCCTGAGGCAAAGAAACCTGATTGATTTTCAACCCAAGAAGTTTTCCCAAACTTATAGGACCACAAAACGTGTAATTTCACCAAACCCCTATGACCAATGTGATATCTGCAACTGTCAGTCGGCGAACATTGACGTTGCTCCTCTCCCCTCCCCCACTGGGGTTGGGTTGAACCCCATGAGTTGCTTTGGTGGGCAGAATTTTAGCAAATGGGAGGTGAGCAGAAGCCATGAATGTGCTCGTGGGGTTGGCTTGGTTCTTGAGAGGCCATGTGGTGCATGGGAAGAACATGTCCTCATGACCTCCATCCTGTCAGCCTGGGTCCCAGAACAAACACAGAGGGAGCAGGCCATGCCCACCAGCTTGTGGCCTGAAATAAAGTTGCCTGTCCACATCCTGTGCAAGGAAGCCAAGCCAGTCCACCCAGGGGCATGAGGATAAGTATGCGGTTCACACCATTGAGCTCGGGGTGACTTGTTAGGCGCCCTTATCATCCCTGTAGCTGACTACTACACTATCCCACAGAATGACTCTTCTAAGAATCGTGCACAAAATAACATGGCAAAGAAAAACACTCGTAAGAGGGATTATTCTGATAAGCTATCTGGAAAGAGGTGCGCCTGGGGAACTCCGTCGATGAAGCGTCTGCCTTCTGCTCAGGTCATGATCCTGGGGTCCTGGGATCAAGCCCCGAGATGGTCTCTGTGCTCAGTGCAGTCTCCCTCTCCTTCTGCCCCTCCCCCTTACCTGTTCTCTCTCTCTCCCTCCCCCCAAAAGTAAATAAAATCTTTTTAAAAAGAAGCCATTGGGAGAGAATGAACAGCGCCTGCTGGGAGCCTTAGAACCAAGAGTCCTGGAGAGCATCTGGGCTCTTCGCAGCAGAGGCAGGGTTTAAGAAAACGTTGAGCCCCCCAGAAGAAAAAGATGGGTGACCCAAGTAGGTGAATCCGAGGGGAGGAAACTTGACAAGTCAATATATACAGAGAAAGTATGTCCAGGCTCATGAAGAGTCACAAAGATGAGAAAGCAATAAAAATGTGAAATAACAAAGATGTGATACACTCTCACACCTGCCCGAGGGCAGACACATGAAGCCTGATGGTTGTGGAGACATGGAGCGGGCATCCCTCAGTGGACAGACAGGCAGCAGGGAGCAGAAAAGGAAACTGGAGATGCAGGTGGGGACACTCAAGGGAGCCCTGATGGGAATAACAAAATCGGAGGCGGGGGCTGTGGGGGAATCCTCACACTCCCCCAGCAGGGGGACGTAGATGTCAGCCAGCTTATGCGTGCTGCACGGAGAAATTACCAAAACCAAGTTGGGAATATAAATCAGATTGGGAATATAAATCAGATTTTGAAAGGCACCATGGTGCCATTTATATCAATTCTTAAAACATGCTGAACAGTGGAACCCATCGACGGTGGATGGACGCACGGCATATAGTTCACTGAGAATGCACACTTGGAGACAGTCCTCACCAGTTTCAAGACGGTGGTTTCTTCTGGGTGGATGATGGTGAGGTGTGGGGGATGGGAGGAGGGAGGAGAGAGCTGGACTTGATCAGAATCTGTAAGAGTGTGTTTTTCGAAGAGATAGAAATCCCAGGCAGGAAAGAAAAATTAACATCTGTGACAGTGAGGGACCCACTACCGGGCTAGCCCAGGCTCTGCTCTTAGCTTCCGTGGCTGCACCCAAACTGTTCCCGCCCATCACCCACTAGCCTGCACCAGCCAGGTGACCCCAAATAGCTACCAGGGAGGTGGAGTGGGTTATGAACATCTGCTCCAGGCTGCGGGCCCCGGGAGGGCTCGGCTGTGGGCTTGGCCTCCACTGTTTCAGGGCTGCCCCTTCTTCTGTTTGCCCAGGAACGGTCTCAGTCTTCAAACTGCCTGCCCAGCGTCCTGGGAACCCCCTCAGATGGCACTGGCCACCCCATGTCTCCCAGCATCTGGAGGAACAGCTCCAAACCAGGAGAAGGACCGAGCAACCTCCTCCTACAGGCAGGGAATGGGAGCATAGGAACCCTTACACACCATGCCATCCTTAGTTCTGTGTTCCAAATGCTATCTTTCCCTTGAAACCATTATGGCTCTACCCTGGAATGGATACAAGCCACATCATCTCTCCGTGGGACCACAAGTGCCCACTTTCTACACCTGCTACTGTAGCTTCCAGCCCTTCCCGTTGAATCCCTTGTTCCTAGACAAGGAGGGCTGGGCTGCACCGGTGTCAGCTCAGGAAGACACTGGGGATGAGTGAATAGGACCAGACCGTAAGCATGTGTGCTTCTCACGTCCCTGGAGCCCTGCAAGAGCAGAGGCTGGGAGGGACAGCAGGGGGAGAGGGGAGGAGCAGGGACGGACCTACAGGACCCCGCCACAGATGGAGCGGCGGAAAGGGAGCACGGCCAAGAATGGAGAAACAGGGGCAGGGGCAAGAGCCATTCAGGAAGTAGGATCTGGGTGGCGTGGCCAGAGGGGACATGACCACGCCGGGAGCTGAATGGCAGAGCCAAACCCACATGTCCATGGCCGACCTCCAGAGATGGTGCACAGCCTCCTTTGGAAAAAGGGCAGTTATGGATGTGATTAAATTAGAGCTTGTGAGATGAGATCACCCTGATCACCTGGGCCAGCCCTAAATCCAACAGTAAGTGTCGTCATAAGGCACACACAGAGGATGGACACACAGAGGAGAGGCCATGGGGACAGGGCCTGGAGTGCGCTCAGCCCCAGGAGCTGGAAAAGGGGGAAGGACCCTGCTCTGGAGCCTCAGGGGTAGCCCGGCCCCGCCCACACCCCCATCTCGGGTTCTGGCCTCCAGGGTTGGGGAGAACGAATTACTGTCACTTCCATCATTTGTTCCAGCGGCCCCAGGACCTTCTCACAGACGACATCAGGCAAGTGCCAGGCAGGCTTGTCTGAGCGAGAATGGTCCTCCTGCTGCTAATTGCCCCAGGATACCACTTCAGGAAGTGAAGCCTCCTGAAGGAGGTGAGCGGTGTAAACATTGAAGACAAGAGAAACCGACATGATTTCTCAAAACCTCCTTCTCTCCCACCTCATTTAAAACATCAGGACCAAAAGGAGAAGGAAGAAAACCACACATCTATGTGCTTTATGGCAGTGCCGTGGCTAGCGTCAGAAGGAACCCATCCCAGCAGGAGTTCGAGGCCCCAGAGCGCCCTGCTGTGGCCACAGGCCAACAGGGATGAGCTGGAAATAGATGCGTGAAAACGCAAGACATTATTCCAGGTCTGACTCTATAAACACGACCGCGTGAGAAAGATAAACAGAGGAAGGAATGGCCCTGAACAGGGAAGGGGGCTGCTTCTGACATGACTAATTCCTTTGCATGTATTTTTAATAAAGGAGAGGAAATGTCTGCGTACAATGATGAGAACACGGAGAATTAAAATCTGTTGATTTGCTCTGGAGAAAACCTCCATCGAGACCATGCACCTTTCTAGGGACGTTTCAGGTTGGGTCAGCTTGCTGGGCGTGCACAGTCTTCCAGACAGGGACAGGTCAGGACCTGAGGCTCGGGGCGGAGCAGAGGGACCCCCCCCCGCCCCATCCCCGTCACAGTGGCCCTGAGGTGGGTGGTTGTCCTCTCTCTCAGCTTCTCTATCCACATCTAAAGAATCTGAGTCTGGAGTCCATAAGCAAGAAGGCCCAGTCCCCACACCAAAGCCACTGTCCCCACTGTGTCCCCCACGAGGATGGGCAGCTCTGTCCCGTGGGCACAGATTACACCGAGGAGGGCTGTTCACTGTCGAAACAACTTCTATGACACCTCTGTCTCCTCCGTGGGTGGCCCGTGGAGATGCTGCCCAAAGCAGAGGACCCCTGGGCTTTGGATGTTTGGGGGTGGCTGAGGAAGGAAAAGTCCCCCACTTTAGAACTCAGCCAGCATGCGGCAGGCAGGGCTGATGAGGGGACTACAGAATTCTGCTTGGGGGAGGAGAAGACCTGGGTGCCTCTGTTCTCTGCATAACCCAGGCACCCATCCTCGGACCATCCTCCCAGTGAGGGGAATGGCCTCCGTGGGCCAGCCCTTCCCCAGGGGGGCCTAATCCTGGAACCAGTCCCAGAGCACAAACCCTCAAAGGGCTGCCACGAGAGGGGTAAGAAAAACCCAGGGCAGCGCGTGCGGCTTACTCCCCAGACCCGGCGTCATCAGGACCGCCAGTGACCACACCAGCTGGCCCCCAGGCGACACCATCTCCATACAACAGGGAAAGGACCCAGCTCGAGGTGCCATTTCAACACCTTCCCAAAGCCTCGTAGGAATCCCCCAACGAGAGCCAACGGAATCAACCATCACGCTCCTGACCTAGGACAAAGCCAAAAACCAAAAAATAAATCAGCTCGAGGCCCCCCTACCCCAACACACACACACAGGGGACCCTGATGAGCAGGTCTGGGTTTTGTTTATGGGTTTCAAATAGCAAAATGAATTAATTGTTCCTTGAGAAACACATCTTGAAAACTAAATGGCTCAACACCCAGGGAACATGGGAGCGACAATCAGCGGCTCACAGGAAACAGGATCCTTGTCCAAGAAAAGCTTTGCAAGGATGGCACGAGACGCTGCCTCCTTCGCAGCGAGGAGAGGGGAGCTCCCTCCCCGCTGCCTGGGTGAGCGGGTATAAACATCGAAGACAAGAGTAACCGACATGATTTCTCAAAACCTCCTTCTCTCCCACCTCGTTTAAAACATCAGAATGGCTGCTTGACATTCTTGGGCTGAATTCACATCTCAAGTAGAAAGAGAGACCCCCTCCCCATTTATTCACCAAGCTCTTCAGTTGAGCCAGAGAGAAAGAAATACATCTGAACAATGAGGGGAATCGCGTATTTGGTGAACTCTGAGAGCCACATCTTAAGTCTAGGGCACGGGGGGCGCCTGGGTGGCTCAGAGGGTTAAGTCTAGGGCACGGGCGGAGGGCATTTGTGCACTGACCTGAATTCACGATGCAAACTGTCTTCCCCCCGGGGAGGAGAAAAGGAAGGGGCAGGAGGAGAGCACACGGAAAGAAAAGCCAGCGAAGACACTTTCTATAGGGCTGTCTCGGCCCATGGGGGACACACTCAATCGCCTTCCTTGTCCCCTACACACATTGTGCAGCCAAAAGGAAAAGTGGGAGACCATCAACTCACAGGGTTGCTCCTGCTGGGCATTGGGGGGGTCTCAGCCTTCAGCCCGGGGAGACACGCAGGTATATAAGGAGGGGTGACTTACCGCCACAGAGAACTTTCCAGAACCTTCCCCATGTCCGCATGGTAATACTTCGTCAGAATCAAGATCACCTGTGGTGGCAACAGAGAGAAATCAGTAGGTTTCACGGCTCTGAACAAAGAGGGATGAGACGACACCGCCCCACCGCCGCCCAGGATTTGGGGTGTTGTGTTGAATATCAGTTGCCTGGACCCTTCTGGCAGGCTCTCTGGGGGACTCCAGCCACCCTGCAGCGCAGCGCCTTGAGTCTAGGCTCGGAAACCTCACCCCACTCTTCACAGTGACCTTGGGAACATCCCAGTCCTGCAAGGTCCACCCAGTAACTGCCAGGAAACATTCAAACCCAGCCTTGGACCTTCTCAAACTGGGGCCAAAGGGACACCGAGGTGGTGGCCCAGGCTGGGCACAGAACGCATCTGACAAGGGTTCCGAAGATGGGGACTTGGAGATCAGTCAAGAATGCCCGCCGGGGCTGCACCCAGGACAAGAGGAGGCCCCAGAACGGCAGGCTATGGTTATCCCCTCCCCCACCCCATCCCACCCTACCCCCGCCGGCGAGCGCTGGCTGATGGCAGAGCCAGCAATGGGCTGTGGAAGGCCTGAGAACAGCCGAACAGGCCAGCAGTGGGCCACACACAGTTGAGGACACACACACTCATTCGAGGGATGCCAAACAGCTCATCACACACACACACTGGGTCCCATGTGACAGAGCCTGTCCCATCTCATACCCCTGAGAAAAGGAAACTGCTCATTCTGATGAAAACACCTGCATCTAAGAGCACCAGAAAGTTCTCACAGAACAACAGAAAGGAAGTGAGGACTGGTCTTGCCCAGCAAGAAAAAGCTCCTTCTCCCCAATTATTTCACTGGCCGATGCATTTTCCCATACATCAAATTTCATTTTACTCACTGTCAGTCCCTATTAGCTGCTTCTAACACTCCCGTTGCCATGGGAACCCCAGGAGGTAACTGGGGAACACCCACCCCCCAGCAGAGCCATTACCCCAGCTAATCTGGGATCACCACACCGGCCATCCCTGAGTTTGGTTTCCTGCCACTGGCACGACCTCCTCAGCTCTTGGGTTTGGGGGCGCAGCTGCCCCCCGACATGGTCTGCCTGATCGTCCTCTCCCTGGTGATGAAAGCAGGGAAGGCATGAGGAGGGGAAGCCGGATGCGACGGGACAGTGTGCATCCTAGAGGCAGCAATGATCAGAAACCAACTCGAGGCCCCATCCACGAAGATGCGATCAGCCCTGCCTTGCTCAGGAACAAAGTGATTTTTTTCCTGCCGGGCTCTCAGGCTGCCCGAGCTGAGCGGGAATCCTCTGAAGACCGAGGGAGACAGGCAGAGTGACAGGGCCTGGACGTGCAGGAGACAAGCGTATTTTTAACCTATTGATTTATATTTCATAGTCTCGCTGTTCCCAGAGGGGATTTCAAGGAGCTGGAGTGTGACAGCTGGAAGGGACCTCAAAGTCTGTTTAATGCAGCCCCTCCAGGGTGAAATCCTCAAGCCAACATCCTTATCAAGCCCCAGCCATTTCAGCCTTGCCCACACACTTGGAGGGGCAGGGAGCACACCCCCTAACATGGCACTTCGGCCTTTCTGCAGGCTGAGCTCCTCGTCTGGGGGTTTCTGCTACTGGGATTAGTCCTGCCCTAGGGTCCCTCTCCAGGCAGGGCTAGTGCCCCTCCCACCCTCTTCTGGGTGGGGCTCTCCACTTAGGCCCAGCCCCTTCATATTCCCAGCACCAACCCCACCGGGCCTTCGGGACCCTCTTCCCACTGCCACTCTGAATTCCTTGGGTAATTCCTACAGGACTCTCAGGCCTCAGTCTAAGTGACAGCACCTCCCAGAAGGCTCCTGGACCCCTCCCCTGGCTCAGTGCCGCCCCCCCCCCTCACTTCCCAGACACTGCGCTCTCCCCTCCGGCACCCTCCCAGAGCCAGTTCTCACCACATGATCATGAGCCCTTTGGAGGAGGGGACTGTGTCTTGCCTCAGGTCCCAGCGCTGTGTATGCCTTCTGCTGACATGACTAAGGCCTGTTTCCACCTGGGACCCACGGGCCCCTCATCATCCCCACCGACCCATGAAGGAGCCAAAGCAGAGGGAGGGTAAGCCCTGTGCACACAGGTGGTGAGCACCTGGGCCAGCCTGGGAGCCCAGACGGTGCGTCCTCCGCACTCGCCACCTGCGCGTGGACACCGTCCTGAAATTCTCACAAGGGTTTGAACAAGGGCCCCGTGTCAAGGGCCCCGTGTTTTCGTTACTATTTGAAAGTCATTACAAAAAACTAAAAAGTATGGCCTGCCCTTGGGGGGTGGGGGGCAGGGGTTCCCCCATTAACAGCTTTGGAAATGAAATATCCTGGAACTATTTTCCAGTGGCTGGCCTGTTCCCACAGCTCTGGGTGCTTTGATCTGGTGGGAGAAAAGTCTGGAACAGGAGTTGGGGCTTCTAGCTCCCAGCTGTGGCCAACAGTCTCCTCCTGTCCCTGAGGTGGCCAGAGCCTACCGCTGGCCTCCGTGACTCCTCCCAGACAGCCAAGAACGCCCAAAGAGGAGACCAAGATTGGAGAACAGCCCCTGCAGAGGGTGGGCGGGCCCCTCGGGTCCCAGGTCACCCCTATGTCTCCTCCCAGGAGGAGACAGGGCTGCCAGTCCCCCAGGCCCAGGAGGCGTCATGGGATCATGGCAGGGTGCTGCTCCTGACAGATGTCCTGTCCCCTGGGTCCAGCCACCCTGTGACCCCAGAAAGAGAAGCCAGGCTCTCTGGACTTCCCAGGCCTGCTTGTCCTTGAAGCTGCTGAGCTGTGGGTTTCATCGGGGGCGGGGGCGGGGGGTGTATGTGGAGAATGTGATCCATTTCATTCCACCTGAATTCACAGAGCTTAGCACAGAACAAGAGTTCACCAGTATTCATTGAGTGAATGAATGAATGAATATCCCTTCCGAAAAGCTGATCCAGGAAGGAGACAGAATCTGGCAGGCCTCGGCCACAGCCAACTCCAGCTGACCCCACTAACCCCTGCTGCCAGGGGCTCCCTCCAGAGCCCATCCATCTCCTTCTGACACCAGCAAACACCACCCGAGGGTCCAGAACTCACCCTGTTCTTGAGGTCCCCAGCTTGTCCACAGTGATGCCTTCCAGCCCCCAGGGGAGGGATCTCAAGAATCCTGGTGGGGGAAGCCCACCCCTTCCCAGAGACAACATACATGAGGGGTACCCAACCAGAGTGTCCCAGGCAGCCAGGACCCAAGCAGCCCCCCAGGGCACCCGCTTGGTTTAATGCTCTTCTGTTCCCATCTTGAAATTCTTAAAAATGTTTGAACAAAGGGCCCTATGTTTTCACTATGCATTGGACCCTGGGAATAGCATAGCTTGCCCTGATGTTCCCCAGTCTGAATTCCCCTCCAGCCCCTTGCAGAGCTGGAGAGAGAGTGTCTGTGGACACCCCGTTCTACCCGAGCCTGCTGGATCTCATCTCCTGGTTGAGGAAGCAGGAGGACAGGCCCAGGTGGGAGGATGTAGGAGGCATCAGATTGAACACTGGATCCCAGGGAGACCTGGGATGGCTTCATCCAATGCCTGCCTTTGGCAATGGAGAAACAGATTCAGAGGAGGGAAGGGTCCTCAGCAGGGGCAGGCCCTGGTCCCCCAAGAGCCCCATCCGGGGCCCAGGAATAGCTTCCACGGACGGGAGCCATAGGCCTCGCCAGCCTGCTCCTCCACTGAGCGGCAGCCCAGGGCTCTCTCCCCAAGAAGGAAAAGAAACCCTAACTCATGCAGAGACCTTCTGCAGGCCGTGGGGCCAATTCCAGACCCAGACGGTGAGTCACTGTCCCCATGACCCCTAGCGACATGCCTTTCACTCCTCGGCTCCTCAAGGAGCCTATACAATGCACTTAGAAACAAGGCAGCGAGTCTGTCCCTCAAAGCTCCTGCAAGGGGCTCCCAGAAACAGCCCTGCAGCTGGAGGAACCAGCAGAGTCACCCGCTGGCAGGGAACCCGTAAGGGACATGAGCACATCTGCCAGTCAGAGAGGAGGCTCGCCCGGGGTGGGGAGCGCCAGGGCCCAGGGCTGCGGAGCCCAATGGCATGATGCAAACAGCATTCACCTTCGTCAGGTGCTCCAGGCATGGCTACACCCACATCTCCAATGGAATCCAACAAACGAGGAGGGTACGGTGCATGGGGACAAGCCTGGCCCTCCTAGCCTCAGTTTCCTTAGCTGCGCATGGGAGTGGACTCAGTAGGGCTTCACAAGGCTGGGACGGTGACATCCATCCACACAGGCTTTCGCCAGAAATCAGAGCACAGGTATCCCAGGGCCCAGGCCCCCTCCCCCTGCATGGCCACAGGCATGTGTCCACATCAGCTGTTTCTGTATCCTGGGGAGGGAGCTCCCACAGTGGCACTGACCAGGGGCCCTGCTGCAGCCACCCGTGAAACACAGGGCCTCTGCCCATGGCCAACACGCAGCCAGGCCCCATTTGGCTGTGCAGTCTTGAGTGGAGATGCAAGCCCTTCGTGCAGGTGGATCACTGAGCCCTGTGCCTTCCACGGGCTCAAGAATAATCCAAGAAAAGTAACAGATACTCTGGCTCAGTTCAGCTGTCCATCAATAAGCCCCCTGCACACAGACACACACACACGCACTCACGCAGCCCTGAGAATTCAGGCTCAACTGTGAACTCCGAGAATGGACTTCCTATCAGAAAAGGAAAACTCAGGGCTCAGAAGGGCCCCCTGCACACTGATGGGTCTTCCCCACCCCTGCCCCTGCCAACTGGGACAGGGCCAGCCCGTGTGAGGCGAGGTCCTCGCTGCTCACAGTGGGGTCTGTGCCCAGCCATGCATACTTCCCCAGAGCTCCCAGAAATGCAGAACCTGAATGGAGCCCAACCCCCGACCTGCTGACTCAGAATCTGTGTTTTAACCTTAACGTTTAAGAAACCACATTGAAATATCTCTATACGCAAAAAAGGGCCTGAGTCCCTATTTGCTCACCCCCATCAGAAGCCCAGACAGGGGAGGGGTCCAGACCAGGGACACCTGCAGAAGCCCACCCTGGCTCTCTGCCCCATGGTGCACTGAGCCCCACAGGAGAGATGCTGAAGATGGGAAGGAGGCTAATGTCTTCCCCCATGTACCGAGATGCTGAGGATGGGAAGGAGGCTAATGTCTTCCCCCATGCACCAACTGTGCCCATTACACAGATGAACACACTGAGAACAGAGACATAAAGCAATGGCCCCTAGATCATACAGCTAGCACTCGATGTGGGAACACAAAGAATAAATGAGGCATCCAATGTTGAGAAAAGGGAGGTCAAAAAAGAAGGCAGAGAATAAGATGTCTTATGGTGACTTCAAGTATTCATTCAACAGTCTCATCGCTCACTATGGCCAGCAGGGGGAGCCACAGAGAAGGAGCAGCCAAGTCCCCTGGGCCCATGGATGACAACCTTCCCTCCACACTCAGGCTTCCAGGATGCCCAGGAGAGCATGCCAAGGTGTGTTCTGCGGTCTGTAAACACACATTCCCGCACAGTAAGGGTGGAAGGCCACCCACACCGGGGGATCCTCGCAAACACAAAGGGATGCTTTCCATCCCAAGCTGTGAGCTAAGGCGTCCTCCTAGAGGTGCGTCTCTGGAGGCCTGATCCAGCCCCAGCACCTCACAACCTGTTCCAAAAAACGATGCGCTGCGGGGGGGGGGGGGGGGGGGGGGGGGCTGCTCCTGGGCCCCAGCAGGAGGGCGCCCCTGGTGGCAGACGGTGGCAGCTGCTTTCATCGGCCCCAACAGCCCATGCTGGTGGAGGAAGCTGGTCTACAGCTGGGAGTGAGGGAAGGTAACGGAAGGTGATGGACATCGGGATGGCCTCCCAGTGCCGGCAGGCCCTCCCAGAGGCTCCCCGGAGCTGAGGGCTCCAGCCCGGGCCCGGGTACGTGTGAGACGGTAGCTTGCGGCTGGCCTTTGTCTGAGGCCCGTGGGCCCTGGAGTCACCCTCTACCTGTACTTGGAAGGATGCCAGTCCAGGGCAGAGAGAGCCAGCTAGCAAAGGAGCCACGAAATCCCAGCATCTTCAGCAGGCTACCAGTGGGTGTGTAAGACATACCCATGTTGAAAGCAACACCTCACAGCTCACAAAACCACAGCCCATGGACGCCATGTCCTGGCAATGCCCCCCGCCCCGCCTCGGGGCGCTACTCTACAGACGTCTTTGTGCTTATGGAATGACAGATGTCCAAAGTCATTTCCTGCAACACCGTAATCTGGAGAGACTAGAAACAGGCCGGGATAGATGGCCTGCAGCCTGGCCACCCTTGGGGGCACCTCGCAGCCATATGTAGGAGGGAGGAAGGGCTGTGGACGGCACAGACAGGCCTCCAGAACGCCCATTCAGTGAACAGAGCCACTGTTAACTGTTAATACACGGGAGGTGTAAAAACCACCGGATCACAACCCACTTGGAAAGAGTTAAAATGGTGAATTTTAGGTCACTCGAATGTTATCTCAACTGAAAAACTGATGGGAGTGGGGCTCATGGGATAGGAGCTGGACGGGATCGGGGCTGGAGGGGAGCAAACCTACTCTTGGGTGACAGAGGAGACACGGGAAGGAAGGCAGGTTCTCACCGGAGACTCGTTATGGCTGCTGACACTGAGCCCTGGGCTAAGTCATCTACTGTGTGTTCACACCTCGGGCATGTGTGCACGTACTGGGGTCACACACACACATACCCCGGCGTGCTGTCACCCCGGTAGCTAAGGCTGACGTTCCCCAGCCGTCACATTGAGGAGTCCTTCTCCTTCCTGTCCTTAAAACCTGATAAAGATGCTCATTTTTATGCTGGGGGACTGGCACCCATGGAAGGGTGACGAACGCATTCAGCCGGTACTCCATAAATGTCCGTTTTCTCTCTCTCCCAACAAAGCCATTCAAGAAACCCGATCCTGACCTAGGGGTTGGCTGGGCTGCGAAGGGACATGGAAGGTACTGGCCCAGGTGACAATGCACTCAGGCAGGGTCACCCTGACCAGACCTGGCTGTGAGCCCCGGCAGGGGAAGGGTGTCGGACCCTGCCCCGGGCAAGCACAGGAGCCTTGTCCCGCTGCTCACATTTACGGCACAGCATGAGAGAGGGAACACACATTCCCATCCTTTATGCCTTCCCAAACCCCTGCAGATCAGCACCATCATTCCCACCACCTGGATTAGAAGTGGAGGTGTGGACGGAGTTGAGGGGTGACCCCAAGGGTGTGCTCGAAAGACGGCAGAGCTGGAGTCAGGCTGGTCTGAGGCCAAGACCGTGGCTTTTTCAAAAACCGCACCCTGTGGAGCTCTCCCCAGCCTAAATGAGAGAGGAGGGGCTTCCCGTGGACCCACCATGCACATCTTCCCCCCCAACTAGCAGGCAGGGTTGGCCCATACCCTGTACGACAGGAAGACAGAAGGGCTCAGCTCTGCACACCTCTAACCCAAGAGCCCTCCTCGATGAAGCAATTTAGTCCATTTAAGGGAGCTGCTTCTGCATTTTATCTACCAGAGAGAGGAATCCTGTTTCTCTCTACCCAAGACCCCCCGGGGAGCACAGGGAACGGCTGGGCTCAGAAAGGCGAGTGGCACATGCTGGTTCTCTGAGGATGAGACCTTGGTCAAGCCCACTGTCTCCCTGTAGACACCAAGGGCTTCTGGCTCAGGCCATTGGCTAGCTCTCAGCCACGCCTGCCACCCACTCCAGGAGCCTCACCCCCTCTCTGTCTACTCCATGAAGGCTCCATGATTCTCTTGGCTGGTGGGATCCCCCAGGCCCCAGGAGTTCCCTGAGGTTCTCGCTCCCAAGTGGGCCTACTTGCTAAGCCATTGCTAGCATGAGGCATCTCCGGCCAACAAAATCTTCCATGGAGCAGAAAGCCTAGCTCCTGCCACTTGCCAGAACCCTCCCCCTGATGCAGCCCCCCACCCCCTGACTCTCAGACAAAGAAAGTTCCATTTGGCCTAAAGGGCCCTATAGCTGCCCAGGTGCAGAAACAGAGGTCCAGGGCTACCCAGCGAGTCCAGAGTGGGGCCTGACTCCTTCTTGCTCGTGGTGTCCATACTACCACCTCCCTGTCTCCCACCACACCTGGGAAAGGCAGGAGGGAGAGGCTGCCACCCCAGGAGCAGGGGAGGGTCAGGGAAGGTCTGGGAGGGTCCCTTCTAGCGCTCTCTGGAAAAGCAGAAGGTGTGAGGCCACTCTAGAGAGGCCCCTCACTGCAGAGGCTCTTGATAAGACAACAAGGGGGGTCCCAGGACAGCGTCCTGGTGGCCTAGGGAGACGGCAGGGGGTCTCTGAACAAGGGTCTGGAGTGGGAGGATGATTGAACCTGTCCCTTCCAGGAAGAAGGAAGAACGTTCATAAAGGATGTGGCCCAACAAGGCAGGCATGGGGTGTCCCAGACAAGAATGCCAACTTTAGCCCAAATGGAACATTCTCTACGTGGGGCTCTGCACCAGGGTCCCGTGGGTCTGGCCACATGGTGGGGAGCTCACACCCATCTGTCCACACTATCTCTGTCTGTGACTCCTTGCTGCTACTTAATAAAAATAAAAATGTTATTATAAGAAAGAGAAACTTGAGAGGCAGTTCACCCAGATACAAAGAAGAGAAAACAAAGCAAAGCCTCACCCCTCCCCCGACACCCCAACCCCTCAGGGACCTCAGACAAGCCTCGCAGAGTCCCGGAGACAAGGCTGGGACTGCGGCCACACTCAGGCCCACTCCCCAGCCAGCCCTGTGGACCAAGACCAAGGCCCATCACACACACGGTGGGCTCCCTCCACATGACCAGGAGGCCCTGGCCGGGGTATCCCCAGCACGTGAGGACCAGAAATAGGCAGCGATATAAGAACTGAAAGAGGACAAAAGCAAGGAAGAACATCTCACATAAGCCACTGTCTTGAACCCATGACCCTGCCCACGCAGCCCTTTCTCCCTGGGAGAGGCCAGTAAGATGCCATGTCCACAAGGTAGTTTCAGGGACATTCTCCCGGTCCCTACAGTGTCCACACTGGTAGGACCTTTGTCGCCCGGGGCAGCTGAAGTACAGACGTCCACAGCGATGTGTCACCCAAGCATTATTCCACCACCCCCGTGCACCCCAGTTTAGCAGGAGAGTTTGGGGACAGGCGGCAGCAAATCATGAGTCCCCTGAAGCCAGACTCCCGTCCCCACTGTGGCCTCCAGAGGTGTCTGAAGCTGTCTCCGATATGGTGGGCCGGCAGGGGGTTGTCCTTGGCCTTGGTGGATCTACGGCAGCCCCTACCCTGCCAGGAGCTCACGGTGACTGGCAACGTCCCCACGAGGCCTTCCGTCAGGCTTCGCACAGATGTTTTACAGTTCTAATTTCAGACGGCGGCCTGGCCGTCTCCGAGAGCCCTCTTCCAACCCAAACACCACAGGAAGAAGGATTTATTCGTAAGGCCGCACACGCAAGCGGGCAAACTGACGGAACCAACCCCCAACCCCCCAGTGTGTCTGGGGTGGGGGGAGGGGGCGGGCAGGGAGCCATCCTCGCCTCTGGGGCCACAGTCTGTAGGGTTTAGAGAAGGAAGGACTGAACATGGGTGAGGACAGGATGCTCCAATCAAGCAGGAGGGACGGGCCTGCCATGAACAGGCCCCACCCAGTCCCCCTGTGTTCTTCACCCCATACCACCCCACCCCGCCTCCCTCCACTCAGCTCAGGTCCCCTGCTGGCCTTGGCCTCCCCTGGCCCTCCTCATCGGGGACATCTGCACTTCTAGAGGGACTAGTGTCAGGCACAGCTGTCTGGGAAGACTTCCAGAAACTTCAGCCCACCTCCAGTTGAAGCTGGTGCCCCATTTGGGTCTTGAATATAGTGAATTGAACACAGCCCCCCAAAGTATGTCCATTTGGAACCTCTGAATGTGACCTAATATGAGTAAGGGAAATTTAGGATATAATTAAAAAGTTCGAGATGAGGGAACGCCTGGGTGGCTTAGTAGTGAAGCGTCTGCCTTCGTCTCAGGTCATGATCCCATGGTCCTGGGATTGAGCCCCGCATCAGGCTTCCTGCTCAGTGGTGCACATGCTTCTCCCTCTGCCTGCTGCTCCCCCTACTTGTGTGCTCGCTCGCGCTCTCTCTCTCTCTCTCTCTCTCTCTCTCTCTCATTCTCTCTCAAATAAATAAATAAAAATCTTAAAAAAAAATCTCAAGATGAGATCATCCTGGAGTGGCCTAAATCCAGTGACAAGTGTCCTTACAAAGCAAAGGAGAGACGGTCCTCAGGGAGGCGGACACGCGAAGATAGATGCAGAGATGGGGGTGATGCATCTCCAAGTCCAAGAATGCCAAGGATAACCAGCAAACTTCCAGAAGCCAGGCGAGAGGACTAGAGCAGAACCAGCCCTGCCTGAGACCCCTGATCTGGGAGTCCCGGCCCCAGAGTAGGCAGAGAGCAAACCCTGTGGCTTCCATCCCCAGCCTGGGGTGCTTTGCCGCAGCTGCACCAGGAGGCCAACCCCCTGGGTCTCCCACAAGCGGATCTCATCCGCATGTCCTGTTCTTTCCTCCTGGAGATGGCAGCCTCCTGCAGGCCGGGCCATGGGTGTCCTCTGTCTCTAGTCCCCATGTAGGACAGGTAGAGAAGCAGCTTGGGGTGGGTGTGTGCTGCATGAGATGTCCTCCCCAGACCTCAGAGACCAGGTCAGATCACGTCCCCCCAAAAGGTCCTAACCCCTGGGATCTGGGAGTGTGACCTTCTCTAGAAATACAGGAATTAATCTAATCCAATATGACCAGTGTCCTCACAAAAAGGGGACATCTGGGCACAGACACACACAGAGGGAAGATGTCTGCCCATAGCCAAGGAATAACTGAAGCCACTACACGCTGGGAGAGAGCTGGGAACACTTCTCCCTCTGGGCCCTCGGAGGAAATTGACCTGCCCACACCTCGCCCCTGGACCTCCAGCCTCCCGAGCTGGGAGGTGATAAACTTCTGCTATTTAATCACACAGTGGATGGCAATGCCTTATGGCAAGCCAAAGACACTGACCCAGGCACATGCCCATTCTCCAAATGAGAAGACAGAGGCTCAGCCCACTGCAGGGGACACAGTGGGGAACCGGCAGGGCTTCAGTCTCCATGGGGCCCACCTGCCTGACTCTGCAGTTCAGGGCCCTTCCCACTGGCCCAGATGGGAGGAAGGAACAGGGGAGTCTCCCAGGAGCAGCCGGGCTCTGAAAAGCTGTGTCCCTCCCCCTCCACCCTAGCCGTGTGCACCAGCACCGCAAGCAGGTGAGAGCCCAGCCCTCCATCAATCAGACCCCTTCATAGGCACCGAACCAAATGTTTAAAAAAAAAGGAGTTGAGAGGTAAGCTTCAAAAGGACTCCTATAAATCAAAATCAGTCAGCAGAAAATAAATGGAGAATGTTACACCTCTGTGGAAAATGGCATTTTACATCCAAGCTGTTTAAAGGATAATGTATAAGTTAATAGATGGGTCTTGGTAGACATTCCCGCCCCAGCTGAGCTTTGAAAATACTACTTACTTTCCATTTCCAGGCACCCGATCGGCCTTCATCCCACCTGTCACTCCCTCCTAAGTCGCCATCAGGAAAATTATTAGTGAAATTGCAAGACCCTTATTCATTCATTCATTCATTCGCCCATTCCTAGCTGTTTGGAACAATGCTCTTGCCGGTCTACTGGGCCGAGCAGGCATTTTTCAGACCTGGTTGTGGCCAGAAAAGGTCACTGGAAACATGGTCACATGCATGCCTCTTCTCTCAACATAGAAAGTATCCGGGGCATATCCTGCAGGAGGTGGAAACTGCCAGTCCCTTTTTTTTAAAAAACAGAAATTCCCTCCCCTAGGCCCCGACGACCTGCCCCTCCTCCCCGCCAGCCTCCAGCCTGAAAACCATATGTTCACCACTTCCAAGAATTTCTTTTCGCAAATGATGCCGACACGTCAGAGCAGAGGGGCCTAGAACAAAGGAAAGGCAGGTGATGGAATGGGAGCCCTTGGCTGCCTCCAGCTGGGAGGACGAGATGCTGGCCACAGCAGCCCTTGAAGAGGTCCTGGGGCTTTAAGGAGCCCAGACAGGCCACTCACCCCCAAAGGCCTGTCTCTCAGGAAAGCAGGGGGTCTGGTGGGCCAGATACCAGCTTGGAGAGAAGCCACTTGGGGCCCATCTGAGCTCTGCAAAGACTAATTTATCTTCTCGGGAAAGCCGGTAGGAGAGACCAACAATGAAATCCAGTCCCTGTTTCTGGAATCCACCCCTCTTAGCCATCTGGGGAGCGAGATGACTTCGGGGGGCCTGAGACATTTCAGGATTTCATGGGCTACTTCCTCCATTAAAAAAAATATGAACAATTATATTTTAAGGCTGCACTGGTATAAAAAAGAATATATTCATATTATATATCAAAACATTTCCTTGACCTAAAAATTTCTTTTTCTTCTTCTGAGGCTAAAGGAAATTAAAACATTTTTGTGGGTGCCTAAATGTCCTGTAGGCCCTGGCAGGGAGCCCTGAGTCTGCCGGAGACACGGCCCTGTGGCCTCCCCCTTGGCCCCCCACAGCCAGCCCATTCTCCCTGGCCTTACCCCGCAGCACATGCCCCCTGCATGCCAGTCTTGCAGCCTAACCCCCCAAAAGACTCCTTTGCACACTATTCCTCAAGGCAGACAGGTCCCGATAGCCCTCCCTCACCCAGATTCTGACTCTGACATTTTCTCCGGTAGGGATCCCCCTGTGAAGAATCCCAGGAAACCCATAACTGTAGAGACAGGCCCATCAGCAGAGTTATCCACGCCATTTTGGGGTTCCCAGACCAGCCTGGAACCCAACCGGTCTATGGGGCCACTGAGTCCTTCCCATTCCCCCAGCCAGGCAGAAAGAAATCTACTTCGAGCTCATCCCCGTGAAATTGCCAAGCCTGGGCCGTCTCTGGACAGGCCTGCTCTCTGGGCCTCACTAGGCCATTCAGTGTGGATTCAGCCCGGAGATGTCACTTGGGAACTCCCTTTATAGCCTCCGGTAAGGCTACATAGACACATGGTGGTGACGACGCCCGCTCCCAGGGGTCTCCTGCTGCCCAGACCCCCTCGCTGACAGTCAAGACCCACCCACCAACCACCTCCAGCTCTACCCTGCTTTGGGGCCCAGCTCACCCCACTCCTCACCCTAAAATTCCTTCCCCCCACCCCCCCCCCCCCTTCTCTAGGGGGCTCAGATCTCCTCCTATCTCAGACCTTCCCAATGACTCTGTGTCTTTGACCTTGTACCCCTGACTCCTCATTCATTGGTTGTTTCTCTCCCTGGAGGTTCCTCAAGGACAGCTCTGAGCTTGACACGCATAGGTCTGGGATGGCCAGGAGCTGGTGCAGGGAAGGGGCTCGTCCGAGTCCCCACAGACGACCACATCCCATCTTGCCTCCTCTGATGGCTCACAGCTGGGGTCTGCCCCCCAGCACTGAAGCCTCCTGGAAATCAAGGACTTGCTTGTCCCGCCGCCCCAGCACCTGGCACACAGGAGGTCCTCAGGCTGCACATGGCTGTGGCCAGATTTTGTGCACTGGAGTCTGGCTGTCACGGTGGAAGTGGGCTGGCTTATGAGTCCACGTGGCCTGGGGCACGGCGTGCTCCTCTGGGGACTCATGTCGTAGCGCGGTGGTCTGCGCATCTACCTAGAAGCCCCCATACCAGACACCCTCAGCTGGGCTGGTAGGTCAGTGGCCACCCCATCTACGCGGGACCAGGGACCACTGCCCAGTGGTCTACACCCAGTGTCCATCACTCTGGGCCCACCTATGCCATCTGTACCAAAATCATCCATCAGGAAGCTATGTTACTAAGGTGGTTTTTTTTTTATCTTTTTGTTTTGTTTTGTTTTTTACTGAGGTTTTTGTTAATCAACTCACTGCTCTTACTTAAGCAGAAAATTTCACGTTGCTCCCACGAGTGGAAAGCTAGCATGATGAAAACAGTCCGTTCCCTCCTACTGCACACGCACGCCGTCCGCCCAAGACGAGCGCACCCGGGACCTGGGGCCTGCCCTCCCTTTGCTAAAGGGAACCACAGAGCTGTCGGAAGCGTGCTCACCCCTGCTCAGGCAGCTGTCCTTATTGTCAGCATGGAAGAGAATGGAAACAAGATGGGGGGAAGAGGGGGTCCCCTCCAGGCCCCGAAGGTCACTGGATGCCCCTGTACTGGCTCCTCCCTGGAAAAAATCCAGCTTCTCTGAACGCAGAACACCCCACCAAGCCCCAACAGCAACACAGGAATCCAGTGACGGGGAGCTCACTACCTCACAAACGCAGCTCCCACAGGGCAGGATGCATCAGGGAGATTGCCAAAAGTTCTCAGCCACTTCAGCTTCTGTGCAAAACCAGGCAGACAACAAAACCCAGCCTCTCCCTGTGGATGTTACTTCTATAAAGCCAAAAAGCCATGGGATGCCCAAGCAAGAGCCATAAACTTGGGCAGTGATTCTCCTCAAAGAAAGCGAGGCTTGTGTGGGGCTCAAGTGAAGCCCCAGATCCCAGGCAGGTGTTAAGCTGTCTTTGACAATGATGACCATGACCTCCGCAGGCCTTCTCTGGGCTTTCAGACACATAATCAGCTGTGACGGCCTTAGTCTTACAGAGACTTGCCCCCTCGGGGGGGAAGGAGAGTCTCCTGGTGACATCTTCAGAAACCGCTTCCCTGAGCATCCTCAAGGCTCGTGCCCTTCCTAGAAGTGGCCATTGGGAGAAATCTTCAGGGGCCTGGGACAGGTGTACAGAGTCTCCCAAGCCTGTTCACAGTGGGAAGGCAGGGTGCCGCTGGCAGACTGGGGAAGGACTCGCCCGGAAAGGGGCCCATCGTCACAGCTATGCTGTGGATGTCAGAGATGAAGTTCTTTTTCTTTTTTTCTTTTCTTTTTTTTTTTAAGATTTTATTTATTCATTTAACAGAGAGAGATCACAAGTAGGCAGAGAGGCAGGCAGAGAGAGAGGAAGGGAAGCAGGCTCCCCGCTGAGCAGAGAGCCTGATGCAGGGCTCGATCCCAGGACTCTGAGATCATGACCTGAGCCAAAGGCAGAGGCTTTAACCCACTGAGCCACCCAGGGGCCCCAGAAATGAAGTTCTTGGAGAAAAGCGCTTTTAAAATAACATTTGGCCATTTCTAGGAAGCAGATTTCTACAGCTGCCCTCGCCGTGTTTTCTAAGTGCAGCCCCATCTCAGGGACCTAGGGCCTTTCCTGGAGGTCTTAGTGGATATCCAACACACAAAGTGACATATTCCCAGGGGGTCCCTTGCCTCTTTCTGAGTCCAAAGACCTCAGTGGGGGGGGGGGGGGGGGTCTTCCCCAGTCTAGCTAGCCAGCTTGGCAAGCCGCAGATCTATAAGATGGAACACCAGGAATGCCTGTGCGCCTGCCAGAAGGAGAATGCTCAGTGGGGACCCTGATGCCATGCAGGTCTCACCAGTGGATGGCGCAGCCTCTTTCAGACATCACTGCGAGTGAGAACTGCAGGACCCCAGCCCACCAGGCTTTCAGCTTGCATAGCTCCTATAATGGGGTACTCCCCACCTTCCAAAGCCCCTCTTGCAGATTTATCTGAACTATCCCCCTGAGTAGGTCCCAGCTCCGCCCAGTGGGACCATGCAGGCTGGTCTGCTCCCCACAGCTACCCTGCAGACCTGGCAGCCGCCCAAAGACCTCTCCCCTGCCCAAGGTCATGTCACCCAGCTCCTGCTGACCTTGTACAAACCAATAAAGCAGAGGGATAAACCACAGCCTGTGTTAAATTCCTGAAACAATCCTTATTCTCACAGCTAGTCCACGTGGAGAGCTGCCTATTCTCGGATCTGCCCCTCGGACCAGGCACCCTTAGCCACCCTCCCAGGCACGGGGCTCCAGGGGGCAACAGAATTCCACGAAAACCACACACTTCTGCTTACATGGGCGTGGCTGACCCTCCGAGGGCACCAGATGAGACAAGGCAGGCTGTATGCACTGCTGGAGAATTAAGCAGGATCAGCCAAGGGGCTCCCCTTTGTGGCCTGTCTCAGCCCAAAGGCAGCTAAAAATGCCAAGAATTAGTCTGTGTCCATGGTCGACAATGGGGCAAGAGGAGACACATGACCCTTCCTCTGAGACTGTCCCAGAACGAGCTCACGCCCGGGTTGGACAGACCTGGGTTAATTCTCAGCTGCCAGGGACCATCTGAATGAGCAGTGGGCCTGGAGAGCATGCTAGAGACTGACAGCTTGGGGATGCCAGGAGCCAAGCCCGGCGCACAGGTGTTCTCCAGCGGTGGGCTGCAAGGCACCCCATCAGCTGCTTTAAATCATCTGAAGAGACCCCTGCAAGGACGAACGTTAGCCAGGAGGACAGTGACCCCATGTTCTTGCATTTATATTTGATATAAATACACCTGTCGTAAATAAACATGACCCTAGCTTCTCTAAATATTTCAGGGCAGCCTAAGGAATTCTAGCTAAAAGCAGAAGGGGGGAAAAAAAGTATATATATATATATATTTTTTATATAATATATAAATACAAATCTATTTTTATATGTATGATTTTTATTTATATGTATGTTTATATATAAATATATATTTATATATATATATGTTATATATGTGTATATGTGTATAGAATAATCATGAAAACTGGGGTATATTTGTCACTTGGAGAGAAGAAAATGATGGGAGGGCTGGACTTGCAGACCCAAACCATAGCTTCGTTTTTGAAATCTCTGCAAAGATGCTCTCCCCCCAGGGTGACGTCAGTGTATCTCCCTCCGAAGGACAAGAATGGGAATGAACCTGCTGGGACCTGAACATATGACTGAGCCGTACCTTAAGTACAAGAGACAGAATGCTCCTTTCCCCAGAGTGATGCGTTACAGAATAGAGCTGTCAAATCAGGCTCCGCGTGCAAATGTCCCAAGCCCATGCGGCTAAGTCACAGCCTCAGCCTGTCACGACCAGCTGCGGCAGAGGGCACACCCGTCCCGGGTGCAGGAGCGCCCCGCCATCAGCACGTTGGGCTGGAAACAGACCCATCTCCATCAACAAAGACAAAAGGCATGAATGAAGAGCGCTGCCTGAAATTAACAGTGACGGAAAGTTAATGATGGAGCAAATTTGGCAGAACTATTTCAAAACGCATCCCGATGTGGTCCCGGCTTTCAGAGGGGATGCCGAAGTGATGGATGTCTGCCGGGCTCCAGCCGAGACCACAGCCGTGCCACTTCCTGCCAGATTGTCCCTTTCTCCAGAATCAGACCCTTGGCAGGAGGTCTGATCTGTCACCCCCGCCTCCATCCCTGGTTCTGGGGCTGGGCTAACACATCTGCTTGTCAACATTCAAAGCTCATCTGGGCACTGTTTACTTGTAACACCAAGCCTGGGAGCAAAGCCTATGGAGCGAAAGTTTCCATAAACCATAGCAAAGCCAACTAATTCAATCAGCAAACACAAAGCACAGGGCGGGGTGGGGGGCAGGGGGGCGGGGAGACAAACAATGATCTGAGAAATACTCATGATATATTATGTGGAAAAATGCTTGAGATTCTATACAGTGGCTCCTCCCCATGATTCCACATGACCCTGAAAATCTGTGTGTCTTTGTCTGTTGCCTCCACGAGACCACAAAGTTGTTGAAGTCAACGACCAGGACTCCTACCCACCCTTGGACCCCAGGCTGGGGCAGGGCCAGCCCCCAGTGGGGGCACAGCAAACCCCTGATGAACTAATGTGGCATGTTTCCCACCATCTCTTCATCATGACTGTTGAGTTTATACCCTCCTATAAACCCGCCTATGACATGGACAGATGACAGAGACACAGACACATGCATGAAACTAACCAGATGGAAAGTGTCTGAATGCAGGAACGGTGACCTCTGGGTGCAGTGATGGTTTTCTTTTCTCTTTTGCGCACTTGCGAGCTTTTCTATAATAAGAATGCTTGGGGGATGGGGCAATTCTGTGATCAGAGAGGTCACATTTGTCATAGCTGCATGCAGTACAGAGCTCTGTCCGGATGGGCTTTCAAGGTATAAGACTCACACAGTCAGCCATCCTCCATGGAGCTCCTACTACCTGCGAGACTTGTCTCCACGTGTTCTTGTGCTGAGTCCCGTGATCGCTTAGCTTAGATGTTTACATCATGGCGCTTATCTGGAACTTTCCAAGCTATGAGCATTCACCTGGTTTGAGCTCCAAAACAAGCCTATGATTTGGGGCAATTACTTTTTCCAGCTGGTGATCGGGGAAGTTAAGGAACTTGCACACAGCTGATCCACAGCCAATGATGGGAGAAAGGAGCTTGCATGAGACCAGAAGGAGCCAAGTCTACTGAAAACCAGATGCATCTGTTCCTGGTCACCCCTTGGGGGACACCCTGTACCTCTCGCAGTCACCTCTCAGGGTTCTCTGGCAGGCGGGTGTCCACAGCAGCATGGCCGATGCAGTCTGGTATGTGGTTTTTGTGTTTGCTTCTGGTCCAGCTGCTACTCCCACTTCTGCAAGGCTGCCCCAGGCTGGTTCTCTGTGCAAACCCAGGTAGTGGGGTTTGGCCTCCAGGCCACACTCACCACTACTGTTCACAAGAACTGGGCGCATGTGAGGCAAGGATTCCCACTGGCTGGCCCAGCCAAGCCCTTCCTTCAGAAACCCAGGGGCGGTGTCCTGCTGATGGCTCCATGAGGCCACAAGGCCCAACATAGGAGATACGAATGGGAGGGTTTTCATGTCCTGAGATAATGGCCCACACAGCTAGCCTTGGTGTTCCTGGAATTTTCCATGTATCTTCTCGATAAGACTGATATAAATGTCCAAGACCCTTGTTTGATAACTCTGCACCTCCATGCTTGACTCAAGCAGTTAGAAAAGACACAGTTGTTCCATCTGAAGCAGAGTTTCCCCTTGATCAGAGTAGTGAGCTCCTCATTTCCGCGAGTGAGCAAGCAATAGGGGATGAACTGGTCGGGATGTTAGAGGGGATCCGTGTCAGCTGGAGCTGGACAAGGGAGCCATGGACCCTCAACTCCTCTCATGCACCACAAACTGGCCAACACCTTGCCTTTCCTCATCACTATGCCAGGAGCCCTGATGATGGATGGAGTTAGCCAGACATTTCTTTTTGAGGGTCACTCCTCTCCCAGTCCAGAGCAGGGATTTGTTAATTTGTCTGCAACAAAATCCCAAACCAAACACAGAAGGCCCCCACCATAAAGCAAGCTCGGGTGGGTTTCCCCAGTTCGAAGCCTTTCCCACCCTTGCATATGGTGAACCCAGGCAGAGAGGCAGGTAGGAGCGTAAGGTGGCTGCAGAGTCAGGGTGACACAGCAGGAATGGAGCCTGTGTTCCCATCAGGGACATGACATGGAGCTGCAGGGGCCGTTTCTGAAGACTTCCTTCAAATGTGTGGGCTTCTCAGTGAGTAGGGGCCTCAGCCTTTGACAGCCACCGAGGTGCCAGCCTTGGCCTTATCGGGCCCTGAGTCATGCATGGTCAGAGTGAATTTGGCCAGAGGGTGTGAGTGGAGGGGTAGAAAGTGGGCAGGTTGAGCCACTCCTTCTGGAAAACCAATGCCCAGGGCTCCAGGAACCATGCCCAGGGCTCACATGGCAACCGATTTCCATTGCAGTGGGAGAAATCTGGGTGAAATGAGTTTGCCACCCAGACCTGGAATCTGGCGAGGGCTCCACTGTCCTCTGCTTTTCTCCCATCTTCCTTTCTAGTTTGGGTTAAGATTATTTCCACATCACGGTCTTAATGAGCTAACTCCAGCCTTCTTCCAAGGGAGTCCCCTTATCTCTTTCCACTCCTTTAAAATTAATCATTAATTAATCATTTAATCATCAATCATTGTGTTTTCAATAAACAGTGCCAAATCGATGGGACATACACCTGCCAAGAAACAAGAAGCAAAGCAGAACCCTAATCTCAACCCCTACCTCACACCATAGCCAAAACCCAGCTCAAAATGGGCCCCAGACCTAAATGTAAATTCTAAAACTATAACAGTTCTAGAACAAGACAGGGAAGAAAATCACTGTGACTTCTGGTCAAAATTCTTAGCATGGGCCATAAAAAAATACATAAGTATAAATTGGACTTCACAAATGTTAAAAATTTACACTCGAATGACACTGTTAAGAAACAGAAAAGACAAATTATAGATGGGAAGAAAATGCTTGCAAAACACACATCTGACAAAGGATCTGAATCCAGAGCATAAAGAGGGCTCTAATAATTGATCATATGAAGACAAACAGTGCAACAGAAAATAGTTAAAAATGTCAAACATTTGCTCTACCAAAGAAAAGATATGGGTGGCAAGAAACCCATGAAAGGATGCTCAATATCCTTAGTTATTAGGGAAATGCAAATTAAATCACAATGAGATAGATCAGCATACTGGTGAGGTGGCTAAAATTTCAAAGTTGACAATACCAAGCATTGGCAAGGAAGTGGATCAACTAGAACTCTGGCCCTTTGGCGGAAGGAATGCAAAATGACATAGCTATTTTGGAAACAATTTGCTTACAAAGTGTAAATACGCTATAATAAGATCTTCCCCCTCTTCGGCATCTATCCAAGAGAAACATAAACACGTTCACATCCACCCACAGTCTCATTCCCTGGGGAAATGACATGTACCCGATCATCACCACGAGCACGCGTGGCTGGAAGGCGGGACAGAAAGTCATCGCAGTGACATAAGAAGCCAGAAGGGCACTAGGAGAAGATACGGCACAGACATTCTCCCAGCCTGGGCCCCCGGAGACCAGGGCAGGGGATCCCAAACAGCAGGCATTTGGCATCTGGTGACTTCTGGTACTTTGTTGATTGCCACTCTTGGCATCTGGTGGGAAGAACTCAAGGCAGCTGCTGAACACCTTACAGGGCACGGGCTGGCCCGGGAACAGTCACAACAGCAAAATGATGAGGTCCGAAATGTCGACAATGGCCAAGATTGAGAAACATCACCGCTCACCCACCCTGTCCCCCTGGCTAGGGTGTAGGATGGCTTCTTAAAAGGAAGGGTGATGGTATACTCAGCAGCTGTCCTACGGAACATGCCTGTGTCTCTTCCTGTGCTGGGCTCTGTCTGCTTGGCCCCCAGCCCTGCAAAGTGGGCTTTATTTTAAAGATGAGGGGACAGAGGCTCAGACCTTGTTGCCCCCACTCATCCAAGGGCAGGCAGCTACCAAGCAACTGGCCAGGACCAGGACCCACAGGAAGCAGGAGACAGCCACCTACTCTCCATGGACCTCCCCCCCCGGGGGGAGAGGGGACTGTGTGCAGCTCATCTGAGCAGCTCGGTTTATCCACAGTGATTAAAATCTACAGCTCCAGAGCCCAAGGCATACAATGGGGACTCCAAATGCCCAGCACCGCATCTCTGGGTACAGTGGCTCCTCTGTGAGCACGGCCATCCTTGGGCCCCGGGGAGAAGGAAATATCCAGGCACCAACTCAATTCATTTTTCCCCCCATCAGATAATAAATGAATAGAGTCCTATCAAGACAGCGGAATCTAGAAACCGAACAAGGCAGAGTGCAAGACCTAAGTATGAAATAATGAATTTATAATCCCACTGAAGAGCAGTCGGAGTGGGAAACTGACATTGCCATGGAAACCAGGGAAGTGTGGTGAGGCTCTCAAGGAGGACTTGGTGGGGCATGTCTGATGTGCTCCGTGATGGGAAGAGTGAGCGGTTGGCCCAGATACAGGACACAGACAGCCCCCTGTGATGGGACCCTGACTGCCTTGGCTTCCTGGCAGTGCCTTCTCACTGGGTGGGGGCAGAGGAGGGACAGGCAGCCCCTTCAGGCCCAGGATGGGACCCCTGCACCCTTAGAATCTGCAGCTGGGTTCAGCCTCCTGCACACCTCCACAGAAATGCAGGGAAGAGTCCAAGGGGAATACTGCAGACTTTTGGGCAAACAGCCCAGGCCCGATTCTGCATGAAACACCCCACAAACATTCAGCAGGTACCCGGCTCCTACTTGTGCAGGAAAAAACCTTGTCCCTGACCTCCAGGAGCCCTCAGAGCCAGGAGGGAGAGAGACAGGACCGAATCCTGTGCCAGGAGGCCGAGTGGAGCCATATGCAAGGAAGGGACTGGAGGATGCCAGGCTTCAGCCAGAAGGGCCCACAGACACATGGTGATGACAGGTAACCCTCTTGCCTTTTGGAAAAGCTTTGCCAGTGCTGAGGTGTCATTTTTCAATCATAAATTAGTCAGCCACACTGCCAAGGACCCTGATTTTAAATAGTTTTGCTAGAGTTGTCAAGGGTAGGCTCAGCCTTGTTACAACTAATTGTCGATCCCAGGCGGACAGGGTCTGTCCTCTGCCTCCCCCACCCATGTCGTGCCAGCCCGCATATGCAGACCAGGCAGTCCAGGGGCCCATCATACCTTTTTCTCCGCCCAAGAAATACACCTGCTGAATTCCAAGCATGTCCAAGCCCTTCGGGGGCCATGAACAGAGCTCTGGCTGGATGTCAGGGGCTCCCACGTTAGAAGCTGTGCCCCTCCCGGGCACCATGGCCCCCCACCCTTCCCAGAGGCTGAAGGGATGACCTGAAAGGAGGCCCCCCCCCGTATATCCTGGGTGCCCGTACAGGCTGGCGACATAGCAGCCCCCCTACGTGTGAGCAGAGCAGTAAACCATGAACGCAGGGTCTGCCAAGGCTCCCTTCACACAATCCCCACACTTTTGGGGGGTTATTGATATTATGATTATCCCAACTTCAAAGATGAGGAATCAGGCTCAGAGAGGGGGATTAACTTACCCAAGGTCACACAGCTCCCGTACTTCCTTGCCTCCCAGAGGGGAGGGGCAGAGCGGTGGGGAGGGGGCAACAGTGCAGGGGTCCCGCCCAGGGGGAAGCGTGTGCAAACCCCCAGAGTGTGCAGACACTGATGGGAGCGAGGAGCTGGGGGGCTGCCCAGCAGAGCGGACACCAGCAGGAGGCTGCAGGGTCGCTGCTAAGATCCATGGGGCAAAAACTGCAAAGCAAACAGGGCAATGAGGGGGGCAGAAGGCAGACATCCCAGAGGCTGAGAAGCCACAGCAAAGGGGGAGCTGGAGGGGAAGTGGGAGGTCTGGGGACCTGTCTTTCAAACCCTCTCCCCAAGCCAAGCCCGAGCTCCAGGTTCCCGTCACTCCACCCAAAGTCTCCGCCCCCAGAACATCTAAATAGATCTTGGAGGCTCACCCCACCTCCTCCCTCTATTGCCTCTTGAGTTCAACAAACAAATGCCACGCTCTGTGCCTCAGTTTCCCCATCTATGAACCAAAGCAGCTCTGAGGAATGGAGGCAGACTTAGGACAGACAGCTCAGGGCAGGCATTTCTTTAAGTATCACTTTCCATTATGCACTTGGCCAATTTCATACTTTTGAGCTGCTGCCAGCAACCACCTGGGGTCACTTTTCAAACCCCCTGGGGGACATGGCTTGGCCCATCATTATGAAGCCAGGGGTCCTCAACGGGCAGACTTCCTAGGGTGTGCACCCAAGGGTGTGAGCAGGACCGAGCCCAGAAGGTGAGTCTAAAACCCCCATAGGAGGCCCGGGCTCTGCTTTAGAAAAGGGCACCCATCCCCTACCGACTAGTAAGCGGGGACACACAATCCAGCAGGGGATGCAGAGTGGCGGCTCCAGCTTGCAAGCCCTTTGTAGAAAGAAGGCTTCTGCCATATTTAAGCAGCTCTCTGTCTCTGAAAGTCTTCCAGCAGCCCAGAGCACAGGATTTAGGGCCAAAGGCAGCTCAGCCATTCAGAGGCAAAGCTGAAAATCCAGCTGACACAGCCTGGGCTTTGTGGGAAGGTGGGCAGGGCGTCTGTCACCAGCTTGCACCCTGGAGCTGGGATTTGGGGTGAGGTCTGGCCCCCTGCCAAAGCCTTCATTATGCTTGGAGAATGCTCTTTTCAAATTGTCTCTTTTTGTTTTCCCACTCCCCCAAATTTATGTAAAAATAAACTGCGTGAATTCAATGCATGCTTTCAGGGCCCCTAATGAGCAATTTCCTAGCAAGTGTCAGAGCCCAGTGTCAGAGCCGGCACCCACCGAGCCATGAGCCACGCAGCTGTTTGGCCTGAGCTGGGGCGCACGCTGAGGACACACCGTGTCCACTGTCCCTGTGACAGCCACCCCGGCAAGGGTCACCATTCAATCCTCCCAACAACCTCTAGCACCAATCATTACCATTTCACAGAGGAGGAACTTGAGGCTCAGAGAGGTTCGGGAACTGGCATGAGGTCACACAGCTCACAAGTGGCAGAGCAAAAACTGGAGCCTGTTGGAGTCCAGCACTGCTTGACAGTAAATTTGATGGTTCTCCATTCTGGCCATAGTGCTCTAGACACAATGATGATTATTGCCACCCCTCTTCAAGTATGACCTCACCTGAACAGTATTCAAGGTGTATTCAGGTCCCTACAAAGTACAACAGACTATCACCTCCCTCGCTGTAGACCTAATACCTCTATGAATGTAGCCTGAAGTGGTAGTGTCATTGCGGGGACTATGTCGCATGGTTCCCCATGGGGAGCTCATACTCCTGGGGTCCTCCTAACACCTGCTGCTGCTAGGAAAGGGGCCAGCACCTGCTCCTGGATCAGCTGGTTTGGGAACCTCAATGCATAAGGTACACCTATCCCTGTCATATTCCTTCTGTGACTTAGGTCCTTCTGGCCAGGTCAGACCCTGCCACTGACCTGCCCACAGACTCGAGCCAGGTCCTCCCCTCACCATCCAAGGGCCTGGGCCATGGATGAATGGCCCAAACTCTACAAATGGATTCCGGGGCTCCCCCAAGTGGCTGCCCAACCACAGCCAGTAAATGCTGGGAGAACACAGGAATGGAGGAAAGAAGGCATGCTTTCGTCCAACCATGAAATCCTGAGCATGAGCTATGTGCCTGGCTCTGTGCTGGGGACACAACAGGAAACAAACCAGCTCTCTGCCCCGGGGAGCTGGCCCTCTCAGGGCAGGCAACACACACAGCTGGTGATCACACAGTCCATCACTGGTGGCAAATCGTGGATGGTGCCCATAGGGCATGGACAGCGTCTCAGAGACAGGGAGGAAGGGAAGGGGGGATGGGATGGAAGGGGGAAGGGGAGACAGGGAAGGGAGGGGGAAGAAGGGGAAGGGAGGGGGAGGAGGGGTCGATGAAGAGAAGAGGGATAAGGGGAGAGGGAGGGGAGGGAAGGGGAGAAGGGAGGAAGGAAAGGAGGGAGGAGAAAGAGGGGAGGGGAGCGAGAGGAAAGGAGAGGAGCAGAAGCAAAGGAGAGAAAGAAGGAATGGAAGTCTCCCGCCTTTCTTTCCACATCACAGGCCAGAAGAAGCCCAGGAGGAGGAGGGGTGTGAGGGTGCGGGGATGCTCAGAGGCACCCCGCCCAGCCCCACCTTCTGCATCTGTCTCAGGTGTCCTGCTGATGAATGTCACTGTGACAAACAAAAACAAGGGACAGAGAGCCCACTCTTTGTACCTATCGAGCCGGACCAGGCTGCCAGCCCCGGGCTTGTCTGATCTGGGGGCGGGGGTGGTGGGGACAGCCCTGGAAGTGGCACCTCTTGTCCAGGCCAAGTAGGGGGTGGCTGTGCATTCATATGACACTCTGAAAAGCCGGGGATGGGCTTCTGTCCTGGGGAACCCTAGCACAACCATCCACCAGCTATGGTCACCCCTGCAGCCCCCACAGCAGGTATGACAGTAAATAGCAGGTATGTCAGGCTCCTACAGGTGCACAGCCACCCTGGCACCTGGGCTTCTGATCACTGCCCCAGGAGGCCTGGGGTCCCACACTGATCACCACGCACCAAGGGTGGGCTGTGGCAGGGGGACCCTGCTCGTCTGGTTTATAAATCATGGCTCTGTTCTAGATCCTTTTCAAAGAAATGGTCATGGGCCTTGAAAACATCTCAAAGCCACTGTCCACCACGTCCACGAAGGAATGGCTGATGGCACTGGATGGACGTTCCATACCCAGCCTTGGCTGTCCTGCCATCCACCCAGGTGCCCCAAACTAGAACCTAGGGGTCCTCTGACAGCCACCGACCCCCAGCCACACCCAGGCCCCAGTCACTGCCAAATCCCACGGACGCTTGACTCCCCCACACTCTCCCATCTCCCCCTCCCTGGACTGTGCTCGACCTGCCCCTCGGGGCTGCCACAGAAGCACCTCTGGGCACCAGGAGGGCCCTGGAGGCTGTGTCCGCCTGAGCAGCAAGGCCAAGTCTGCAGTCATTAGCATTCAACCTGTTCCTCTTTTCTTCCTTAGCCATTGTGTGAAGGTCAGTTTCATAAAAGCTGTCCAGCCGCAAGCAGCGGGGCCCAGCACCGGGATGCCCCGGCAGCCCCCTCTCTCCACATGGAGACGTCTCCTATTGTTTTGCATTCTGGCAAGCAGGTTCTATATTTTTCTTTTATAAAATAACGTTGTTCATCATCACTGGCTCCCCGGGATTGTCATATGAGAGGCAGGCCTGCTGCCTTCGAGGCCTTCGGGGGGCAGTCCCTGCTCTGCCCACCGCTGGGCCCGGCCCGGCTGCCCCCGTGCTCTGGGGCGGGGAGAGGGGTGGGGAGCGTGTCTAATCTGGGCGACAGGTGTAGGCGGGCGCTCAGCCCAGAGCAGATCCCACCACCTCACCTGCTGCTTCCTGGGGAGGGGTGGCCCGGGTAGGGTAGGGGGAGTAGCCCTCAGAGACACAGACTAGGCCTCATTTACTGTCACTGTGTTGACAGCATCTCCATGAAGGTCCTTTCAGGCCATCCACAACTTACAAACCTGCTTGGCCATCCACGGCACACATAGGCCTAAGGAAGTTATCTCCCAAGTACACATCTTGTGTTCACCAAGAAAACGACGCCACTGATGGGGAATGTGGGGCAGAGCAGGGAGGGCTGTGGGCCCTCGGAGGGTCTAATGAAACCCCAAAGGAGGAAGAAAGGGAGGGGGCCTTGCTGAGAGTCCAGGGCATGAAGCTCTAGGCCTGGACCTCTGGAGGGGACTCAGGCAAACAGATACTGGGATGGGGCCAAGATCCGCTCCTCCAAACTAGAGGACACTTAACATCTGTGGGAGTAAGAAGATGCATGAAAAAGGGACCAGGAGGGGTCGAGGAGCAACTTGGCCAGGCACCAAGGTCTTCCAGCAGGAAGAGGAAATGGGAAGCAAGGACTCTAGAGAACTTCGGCCTCAGGGACAGGGGACTCAGCCCGCCTTACCAGGACAGTGTGGAACAACCACAGCGAGCCACGTCAGGAAGAAGGGGATGTGGCTGCTGGCACAGAACACTTGTCTGTGAGCCGTCACGTCCCCAGACTCCCTGAAGGCTCACCGTCCACCCGGAGGTAGGTGCTGTTGGACCCAATTCACAGATGAGGAAACTGAGCCTCTGGGCTCCCAGTCCAAAGTTAGGAGCTTTGGGAGTCCGGCTGGCTTGTGGCTGCTCTTATGGGCTGCCACACCCTTCCAGAGAGGTTGGGGGGCTGCCAGAGGCCCAGAGAGGAAAAGGTCCCCATTTTTTAAAATGAAGAGGTCACATCGGAATCCAGAAAGAACGACTTGAGCTTAGCATTAATTCCCAGCAAAATAACAGAATGAGTTTAAAGCAGGGATTTTGAGCTGTTCGGGCACAAATACGGCTTCTCCAAGAACAACCTCTGCCTTCTGAGGCATGTCAGGGGACCATGGGCTGAGTGGCCATCAGCGTCCATGGTATCAGATGCCCTGGGGACCATAGAACCTGCACACAGCCTGAGCTGTAGCCCCTGAGGCTCAGATCTGTTTCCAAGGTTAAGAGGGAAGAAGCAGGAGGATATGCAGGCAGGTTAACAAGACGGACTCCCTGTGGTATTCCCCATGGACTCCTGGCCACATGGCCCAGGGGGCCCCTGGAGCTGCCACCTGGCAGGCAGAGACAGGACCCAGAGTTAACACAGCCCAGTGACCCAGTAGAGAGGGGCCAGAAGCCATGCACACTGGAGCTCACAGCAGCCCCCTCCCCCCGCCTGGCCTTGTTCGCCAGCTCACTCAGCCCTCCATCACCCACAAGCTGGGTGACCTTGAGGAAACCGCTCAACTTCTCTGAGCCTCCAATTCTGCACCTTCAAACAGCCATGGCGGCATCACTGAGGATGGAGTCCCAAGCACTCTAGGCCCTTGAGGATTTTTAATGTCCTTTTTCTTCCTGCTGTTTTTATAACCCACAAATAGTTTGTGAAATGCAGGCTGGCTGTTAGGCTCCAGAGGGGAGTGTTGCGTCCTGATCCTGATGGCCGCTGACCCACAGAGCCCCAGGGGTCCTGCCCCCAAGCCCTGCGATATCAAGGCTGGCAAGTCGTTGCCGAAATTTTTGCTCGGCACATCAGATGTGATCCATCTCGGTGTCCTGTTGTCTTACGCCTTCCACCCAATGGCAAAGTAGCCGGAGTCCCTCCCACTGGGCTGCAGACGGTCCCCTGAGCAAAGGGCTAGCTGCTGTGTCCCTCCGACGTGGTGGCTTACACCCACCAGGGACATGAGGCCCTTCAGGATGTGGTACAGCTCCTCATGACACAGGCCCCCGCCATGCTGTCCCCACAGGCCACAGGCTGTCTATCAGGCCTCAGGGGCTAACAGAGGGCCTGTGTCCAGCACCTGAGAGGGAACTCAGGGACCCACCCATCCAGGCAGGTCCAAGACACAGCTGATCCCCCAGGATGCTACCAACCGGTCCTGGGGTCAACCAAGGGCCAGAGATGTGAGACCATGTCAGTCATCTGCCATTCTGAAAGATGACTCCCTGGGGCATCCTGGAGGGGTAATGCACCCGAAGCCATGGCCATGCTGGAGGCAGGGAGGCGATAGGCCTGCTCCCCTGAGCCTGGTCAGACAGCACCTGTGGGCCCTTCAGGGCTGGGCAGACACCTGCCATCTGCGGTCTGGGGGAAGATGCGGGCTGGGGAGGGGCAGCCAAGGCCAGCTGGCCTCCACGCTATCCTGGGGGAAAGGACACAGGTAGCCCTGCAGGACGGCCCCTGCCTGGCAGGAACTGAAAGGGGGAGCCCCTGTGGGATGGACCGGCCTTCCGAGGGAAGGTGCGCTTCAAGGGACTGACCAGGACAAAGGGCTGGAATCCTTTCCCTGCTGCCATCCTGCTGTGAAACATGGACCCTGTCACCTCACCTCTCTGAGCCTGGTCCCCACCCACAAAGTGGAAATCAGAATGACGATGCAAAAAAAAAAAAAAAAAAAAAACAAGACCTCGCATTCTGCCAGGCAAACAGGCAGCAGGCCTGTGGTAGTTCATGTCCAATCAGTGGTAAGAATATTAAAAAGGTAATTAACCACCTCAAGGGGCATTCATTATAAACTAACACCCATAATCGTTTCAATACGCTGGCCGTTCGGGGTATACTTTCCAAATGACAGCCACCGGGACTCACGCTTTGCTTGCTGGCCCTGTGTCCAGCCACGTCCACGATAGCAGGGCCCCCCTCCCCAGCACACCTTCCGTGCCTGTCCCTCCCTCCCCTCCTGCAGCACACTCGGGGAAACGGTCTTGACCTCCAAAGCGCTGCTCTTGGCCCAGGCGGACCCCTGGGGGAACCTAGCTGTGTATTGCTGGGGTTAAAGCACTATTTATTCTCAATCCCGTTGACCCAATTTTAATCCCAGCTACGTTAATGCCTACAGCCACTGAGTAGAATACATTCCATGAAAAAGTAAATTCATTCACGCAGAATGATGCCCTAACAGCCACCAGCAAAGGTCGGAGAGGGAACGTGTTCTCTGGCGGCTCCAAGCTCTCGGGCACGGGCCTCGAGGAGCTCGACGGGTCCTTCTGATGCGGGAGCACCCATGAGGGCCCCGGCCTGGATATCTTTAGATCCAGCCTCGGCCCCTCCATGCCCAAAGCCAATTAAACAAACAGCGGCGTCCCCGAGCACATTGCCCAAGTGGTGTTTTCCTAAATTTAAATTACCTGGTGAGGCACAGCCTGGGATCTGTGAGCGCCAGCAACAGTCAGATAAAATATGTCAGTGGAGAAGCCACCATGCCTGCGTTTGCGACAGGGGACTCTTCCGTGGGTTGTTCTGAGCCCGAGCCTGGCTCCCAGCTTCTCCGCCCCACCCCGGGCACTGGGCACGCTACTATTGGTCGGCTCACTGAGCCCTGGCCATGAGGAATCCCGGCCTGGTGAGAGGGGTTACCCTCTATGGGGGTGCCGAGAAGACTGCCAGAGAACAAGGCCAAGTCCTTGGTCAGCCGCGTGTGTGGGCACACCAGTCCTGGATGTACACCCAAGCCACCTCCCTCACGGGATCGTGACAACAGAGCCAAGACAGAGATGCACCTGTTTTTTTGTTCTGTGCACCTGCGGCATTTTCCAGACTGTCTTCAGACAGCACCGAGCCCTTCGACATCCAGACGATACACACCGAGCTGGCTCCCTGGTAGGGGCATTGTATGAAGCTAATGATAGGATTCCCAGGGAGGGTCTATTTTGAATATTTTGTCCCCAACGACGCAGCACCCACATGCATCAAACAGAAACTTACAATCGATGGGAGGAGATGCAAAAAAGCACCTTCGCAGGGGGAACTTGCGACATCCTGCTTGTGGCTCCTGACAGATAAAACAGGAAAATACAGAAGAACCCAAGAGACCCAAATGATAATGCTACAAACACACCACCAACTTGTAACTTAAAGCACAAGAAGCCATATTTGGGGCCATGAAGGCAACCTCGATATGTTTTGAAATTTCCTTTTAGAAAAATTCATTTCGCCGTCCTTGAGCTGCCCGCTCCCCTCTGCGGGCAGCCAGGCTGAGCTCTACACCTGGTCCTCTGCAGACAAGGGGAGGGGGGCCTCTGGAAGGGAGAGTCCTGGCAGTCCTCGAAGACTGGTCGAAAGGCTTTTTTTTTTTTTTTTAATATTTTATTTATTTATTTGACACAGAGAGAGAGAGATCACAAGTAGACAGAGAGGCAGGCAGAGAGAGAAGGGGAAGCAGGCTCCCCGCTGAGCAGAGAGCCCGATGTGGGGCTCGATCCCAGGACCCTGAGATCATGACCTGAACCAAAGGCAGAGGATTAACCCACTGAGCCACCCAGGCGCCCCGGGGCTTTTAACACGTCAAAGCAGACACTTTAAAACTAAAATGAGAGTCAATCCCAAGAAGAGGAAGAACACAGCCTAAGGAGCTTACTGGGGGAAGGGGATCCTGGCCAAGCCATTGCTCTGTGCCTCAGTCTTCTCATCTGTGCGCTGGGACCAATCAGAACCATAATGATAATCACGATTCATCTGCAAAATGGAGTTAAGGGCCATACAAGTTTCAACCCAGGTGGCTACAGCAAGGATTGGAGTACCGTCTGTCAGGGGCCTGTATGATTGGGCAAGTGCTTCCTAAATGCCAATCAGGGACCCCACTTCGTTAACCAGCTCACACCCACTTGCCTTCTGACCCAGGCTATCACCATCCCCACCCGGCAGGCCTGAACTGCACAGATGTTATGAAAACTCGTCTTGGGAGCTCTCCTTGAGACAACACATTCCACCCCAGTGAGCGCTGGTGGATTTTCTCTCTAACCTGCCCAGGGAATCCCAGCCTGTTCGAGCTCCTCCTTGGGAGCAGGGGAACCCAATGAACCACGGGGCTCCCTCGTACAGAAGGACTTGGGGTGGGAATACACAGAACCGCGAGGGGCTCACCTGGAAAGCATCCCCAACCAGAGGAACCGCGCACGCCACCGGCCGTCTTCACCTGAAGCCCATGTCTGCAGAAAGCACCGGAACGCCGAGGCCCCGCCCCCACCCACAGAGGGAGGGCAGGCCCAGGAGAGGGCCCATAGGCCTGGGATTTCAAGGCCTCCGCCTCCTCCCCCAGCCGGGCGTGGAGCTAAGTGGCTACGTCAGGCATCAGGCCAAAATCCAACATCTCCCAAACCAAGAAAGGATTTTTAGCTATTTTCCGCCCAGCCGAGCTGTACTATCTTGCGTTATCTTCCTAAAAACCTGAGTCTCTTGAAAGGCTAAATCACCTTGAAAGGACGAAATTATCACTCAATTAGCATGGGTGAGATTAGAGATTATTAGCACTCTAGGTATGTAATTAACATGTCCTCAAATTCAGTTCCTTAGCCAACGTCCCACCCCCGGAATCTGGCAGGAAGGAGCCGGGCTCCGATCCCGACCAAGGGTGCTCTGAGCCAATGCAACTGCTAGCTGAAGTCTGAGGCCAACTTCCAGGATATATGAGTCTGTTATCTGCTCTCTCCCCCCTTGACCCAATCCAAATTTTCACAGCTAGGATTAGGAACCAATGGTCGGGCCAATACGGTCATGTTGTATAGTTTTTAATTAGGCTTTTCAAATAAAAGAGCAAAGGCTGAGCCCTGAACCAGGTTGCACCTGGCACTTTCCCAAGTCCCAGGGACAGGCAAAGCAGAGAGGCACAGCTGGAAAGGCACCCCCCCCCCCATGGAGGACACAGGCTGACACCCAAGGTCATGGGCAGAGGGAGCTCCGCCACAAGCTCTGGGCCTGCCGCTGCTCCAGCCCGGAGCCTGGAGTAAAGGGAGGGAGGGATTGGGTCCAGGGCCCCTCGCCTCTGTGACGGGGCTCAGAACGCCTTCTGAGCTCACTGGGAAGATCAGATGGGGGGATGGATATAAAACATCGGCAAGTGTCAGGGCAGAGCAGGGGGCTGGCCGGGCACCTCCAGGAGGAACCAGAGCCAATCAGCGGGCAAACCTGGAGGCATCTTCCGAAATCCCGGGATCATTCATTCATGGAGACACTAACTTGCTTCCACAGCCCCTGATGATGGCGCTCTGAGCAGGGCAGACAGCATCCCTCCCCTTGTGGCTCTGTCATCCTAGTGTGCAAAGAGGGGGCTGCCAGGCACGTGTGTGTCCCCCCACAATCCATATAGCGAAGCCCTACACCCCAACTGTGAGGGTATCAGGAGGTGGGGCCATTGGGAGGAGTTAAAGGCAGGGCCCAGGGGATGGGATGAGCGTCCTTATGAGAAGGGGAAGACAAAGCTCTCTCCCTGGGAGGAGGAGAGGCCGTGTGAGAATTGAACATGCACCAGAAGGTAGCTGCTCTTGAGCCGGGAAGAGGGAAATCTGTCAACACCTTCATCTCCATCTTCCCGCCTCCAGAACTGTGAGAAATAGAAGTCTGTTGTTTAAGCCCCAGGACTCTGTGATATTTGTCACAGCAGCCTGAACAGACTAAGACAGGGGCCTCACAGAAAACAAATCAAATAAATGAGCAATATGTCCTATGTCCAATGGTGATAAGCCATGGGGGGAAATACAATAAATGAGAGTTCTGCTGGACAAGTGGCCCCGAGGGCCAGCAGGCAGGCCTACTTTGGGATGTCTGATAAGAGAGGCGTTTTCTGTAGAGGTGACAGTCAAGACCTAGAAGCCGGCCCCTGAAGACTGGTTCTGCACACAAGAAAGTCAGTGCAAAGTCCCCGAGGCAGCAACAACCTTGAGTAGCTCATGGACAGGAAGAAGGCCAAAGTGGCTAGAGCCAAGAAACCAGGGAAGGGTAGAAGAAAGTGCTGTCAGGCAGTGGGTGGGGCAAGGAAGGATCCCAGGGAAGGATGCTAACCCTAACCCTAACTGTTAAGCCTGGGAGCCCTGAACCCCTGCATTTCTTGATCTCTCCCAGACAAAAACTGACTGGGAGCAAAGAAATGCTAGGCATTCACCAAAGGTCATTTTCTTTTCCCCTGGACTGACCACGAGACCATATTTCCAGTCTCTCTTGAAGTCAAGTTGAGCCCTGGGACAAAAAGGACAGGATGGTGGCTTTCCTGGGCTTTGGAGTTCCTAGTTTCAAATTTCAGCCTGCAGTTCCCTGTGCTCTGAGGGCACAGCCCTGGGTCTCATAGCTGCCAGCCCTTTGATCCTTCACTCCCTTGTTTCAAACCCCTTTGGGCCTGTGCTGGTCGTTTCCCACCCAGCAGTGAACCTTCTGACACAGATCATGTAGCAAAGTTGTTGATCCAAAGACGTTCCAAGACTGCCCTAAGCCAGAGGGATGTGTCCTGAGGCCGGGGGGGGGGGGGGGGGGGGGGGGGGGGGGGGGGGGGGGGGGGGGGGGGGGGGAGATTAGCATGAAAGGGTTAACTGGAAGGTCAGTCTGGGGAGGAGAGGAGGGTCTTTTGGGCCTGGGTCCTGGGGCCCCAACTCTGATTCCTCCAACCCAGCCCAGGGTTCCTTCCCAATTCCAGAATGACACAAACAAATAAAAACATCATTACCCGGACAGAGAAATAGAACAGATTGAATGTTGTCAGTAAAGTGGGGGTTGTTTTTCTCCTGTGTGTGTTTATGTTTCTCTAATCACTTGATACTGTTTGGAAACACAAGAGGAGATTTGGGTAAACAAAGTATCAATAAAAGCCGCATCACATTTGAGGAACACAGAGAGGCTCCAAACATGGGCTATATCCCGTGAACACAGGAGATCGGTGCTGACCCGTTCACAAGATCAATTCGGTTCTCACCTCTACTTTGGAGCTGAGCTTTGCCACACCAGTACCTGGTCCCATGGGCTGCGGGCACCCGGCCCCCAGGCTTCCCGGTGCCATGTCTGACCTCTGAGGACCTTCAGCCACAAGCTCACTCGCTTTGAGGAACCCACCTCAGGTCTGCTTCCTTATTTAATTGCTTGTTCCCTCCCTGCTCCAGTTGTTAAGAATGACCTCAGTGCCCTTGCAGAGGTTACTCGATTAGAAATCAGGTTTTGCTTTATCGTGGGTGAGATGTCCAAGGCTTACCCTCCAATCGAGACATGTGTGTGGCCTCTGGCTGCCTCCCCAAGCCCTGGGCAGCTGGGCTTTCCCCGCTAAGCTGCCCAGCCCAGCCTAGCCACCACAGTCTGGGACACGGGGGCACACCAGCTTTTGCCTTCTGTGCCCCAGGGACTCTGAACACAAGACTGTGTGGGATGAGGGCTTAGCCCAAGGTCGTTGCAATGTCACAGTACAGGGGTTGTGCACAGGATAAAACAGACCCTGGGTCTTCGACTCATGCCACTGATGGGGCACAAAGCCGGAGGCAAGAACCATGATCTCAGCTGGAAGGAGGAGCTGTGGACACTCAAAGCTATACATTCCAGAAGTGGACAGAGAGAGCCAGGGTTCAGGTAAGACCTGTGTGCACAGCAGGGAAAGTGGCTCCTTCCCAGCCACTGTCATGATCAGCTTCTCTGGGTTTTAAATAGGGCTCTTTGAAATCATGAAACTTCCCCCACAGAGACCCTCATGAGACACTGGGACCCCTGCTAATAAAAAATTCATTACCTCAAGTTCTGCTAAAATGACAGAAGGGGTCAGATTTTACTGCCCAAAGCAGAAGAAACAGCAAGCGCACCTCATCCACACCGCACCCAGCCAGCCTGTCCCACAGGCCCCCTAGTCTCCGTGCATGGGGAAAATAGCCCAGCTGGGCTGCCTCCCAAAGCCATCCCAGGGACTGATCTCACCAGTACAATCTGGTCAGGTGAAGACATCACAGAGTGGTGCCCAGACAGGGAACCTGGAATGGAACAGGAACCCGAATCCTACACAATTCACTGAGCAGAGTCTCGTGCTAGGCGACAGATGGTCGTGCCCGAACCTACGGCACACCCCTCTCCCAGGCCCCTCCGGGTCCCAGCACAGGCATCTACACTCCAGGTTCCTCAGGGGTCACACCGGAGCCTAGGCTGGTGCTGACGTTCCCTCTGGGCCCTGGAAAAACCCTGGCAGCCCCCTTGGGCCTGCCCTGAGGCTCTCCCCACCTTGCCATCTCAGTTGGTAGTCACCCCGGGCACTGCCCAATGCCCCACTCCAACACCCCTGCAGGAAAGAACTCCCCTGCTCTGCTGACTGGCACTCACCTTCCGGGCCCCTGGCTCCTGGCTCCCACCTCTCACAGCCGCTCTGCCCTTTGCACCCCACTGCAGACAGGGACTCTCATTCCCCGTAGCTGTCCTTCCATCGTGAGCTGGGTCAAGAACTCCAGAACCAGGGAGGCAGACCCTGCCTCCTGCCTCTCTGAGCCTCAGTTTCCAAATCTGGACAAGGATGTCATCAGATCCCTCAGACTTGCCTTCCTGACACTCAGACTGGGGCAGGTGTGAGTCCTGCGAACTCACCTGTCCCAGGCTCATGAATGCTCGTGCACCCGTGCCAGCATCCCCCTCCTGCTCACCCTCCGGAGCCCACCAGACACCTGCTGGGAGCCCAGCCCACCAGCTTTCTCCCCAGAGACTGGGCCCAAGCAGAGACTCCTCCCAACACATGCCTCCTCCCCTGCTCAAAATATAAGAGGCAGGAAAATGCAGAAAAACACAAGGATGGGATTCAGGGAGCCCGGGTGAGCCGCGCCCCCCGCCCCCAAACCTGCTCTGAGGCCCAGGAGAAGGTTCACCACATCCCACACTGACGGCCTCATTTACAAAACTGAGCTGCTGGACCAGATCACGGCTTCACTCCTTCAAAATAGAACCCACTGAAAGCCTGTGATATCCCAGATAGCTCTGTGCTTGGAGTTAAGACCCAACCCAAGCCCTAGGAGCATTCATAGTCTGGGAGGGAGACAGAGCCCCACAAAACATTTCACAGTCCCGAGTGGATACAACTGTGACGTGTGGATACACAGGAGGGTTCAAGGAGCCAAAAAACAAAGCAACCAACTCCACTGCATACCCAGCAGCTAATGCAGGGCAAGCTCTATAAATGCTGGGTGCATGACTGGGTGGGGGGTGGGAGAGTGGATGGATGGATGGATGGGTGGGAGAGAGGATCGATGGAAGGATGGATGAATGGGTGGATGGGCAGGAGGGTGGGCAGGAGCCGGGATGGAGGGGTGAGTTGAATGGTGGCTAGGTAGATGGGTGGATGGGCAGGTGAATGGGAGGGTGGGAGAGAGGACAGATGGAATGTAGCAGCTGGAAGGACAGACAGCGATCTCTGTGACATTTCAGAGGAGCATGAGCTACCCCTCCTCTCTGCCCTCCACACAAGTTCACTCAGCAAGGGCCTGGTCCAGAGAACTAGTGTCCAGAGCCCACTTAACAAGACAGACGGAGGGATGCCTGGGTGGCTCAGTTGGTTAAGCGGCTGCCTTTGGCTCAGGTCATGATCCCAGCGTCCTGGGATCGAGTCCCACATCGGGCTCCTTGCTCGGCAGTGAGCCTGCTTCTCCCTCTGCCTCTGCCTGCCACTCTGTCTGCCTGTGTTCGCTCCTATGCTCTCTCTCTATCTGACAAATAAATAAATAAAATCTTTAAAAAAAAAAAAAAACAAGACAGACAGAGATCAGGGGAAAGAGACTGGTCAGCCAAAACTGAAGGAAAGAAGGGGGAAAAGAATGCAAGGAAGGAGGGAGATGGGCAGGAAGGGGCAGCGGGAGGCAGAGGGACAGTGTGATGGAGGATGGACAGGACATGGTTGAGGGGAGAGTGCCAGCTGTGCGTGTGGTGGGGACGAGGGAACGGAACGGAAAAAGCAATCCACGGCTGACATGGTTGGATCGATGATAGCCCACAACGCCCGGCTGAGTACTGGGCTGCACGCCAAGCAGGCCCCTGGGATACGGCAGTCCAAAGGCCTGACAGGGAACAGCAAAGACACCACCCCCCCCACCACCACCTCGTGTTCACGGTGACAGGGCAGTCCCAGTGACTGGCAGGAGAGGGCTGGTGGCTCCCAGCGGACGGCCCACCCAGAGGATGTCAAGACGGGCGAGGGGCTGGGGGAGGGGGGGGCTCGTGCTAGCCATGCAGAGGGGGCCAGCATCCGCCTGACCCTGCTGGCAGCAGTGTCCGCGAGGTCAGTGAGCAAGACAACACGGGCCCACAACCTGTGAACATCAGCCTAGGACACTCCCACTCAGACCTCGGGCAGGCCCAGGGCCCCCTGTCAGTGTGCCCCACTGCACCCCCCAAATACGGCAGCCAGGGAAGACAGGCACCCGGGTGTTGAGAGGCGCACAAGGAACAGAAGTTGTAAAGCACAAACACAGACGTCAGGAGCCGACCCCCAGGATAGGCTCCAAAGTAAGCCAGAATCTAACAGGGAGATTAGCGGTCACAGTAGCAATTAATAGATGTGAATTATTCAGAGCCCATTTAAAACACACTTGTGACACACCATATTTGATTAGAAAGGCAGGAGAGAAGCGTTGCCACGTGGCCGTGGGGATGATCTCAGCCCAGCCATCCCCGTGGTCTGGGCCACACCTGGCACAGGCTCCACCCCGCCAGCCTCTCAGGGACTGGCCTTCAGGTTCCCACCTTAAATCCATGGGATCCAAGCAGCAGCCAGTGAGCTCCTTCCAAAACACCCCACCTGACAGCCTTAGTGGCCCTCCGACCCCCCAACAGAGGGGGGCCGGGATCTCGGCCCAGCCCAGTCACCCCTCGGGACTGCACTGCCCAGGAGGGATGGGGGGCTGGTAACCTAGCCCCCAGGGTCACAGTTACCAAGCGTGGCAGCATCTGACATCCTCCCCAACCCACCTGAGGCTTGCCTCATTGTCCATGTCCCCCTAGGCTCCTCTGTTTGTCGTGGGGGGTCTTCCAAAGGATCAATTTTAAATGATTTTAAAACGGATCATAATGAGAAGTCACCCTGCTGACCTGACGACAGCCCCATGCCAGGCCAGTGATGCCTCTTAATTGCTGCCCTGGAAAGGATGCTGCCACCGACACCATCAAGCACAGTGACTTCCCGGCTACAGGGGATCCGCTGATTTCAGAGAAATTCCCAGAGTGCGATTCTTCAAGCCACGGCAAGCATGCATCTTAAAACAAGACAGACTGTGTCCATTTACAACACTACAGAAAAAGGCACAAAAACACCCTTTTTTTTTTAAGGTTTTATTTATTTATTGGACAGAGAGACACGGAGAGAGAGCATGAGCATGAGCCGAGGAGGAGCGTGAGCCAGAGGAGGAGCACAGAGGGAGCAGCAGAACGAAAGGGAGAAGCAGACTCCGTGCTGAGCAGGGAGCCCGATGCGGAGCTGGATCTCAGAACTCCAGGATCATGACCTGAGCCAAAGGCAGCGGCTTAACCATCTGAGCCACCCGGGCACCCCGGAAAATGCTCTTTTTCCTTGCACTTCTGCTAACATCAGGCACAACCTACAGTTCATGGGCTCACCAACCTGTGTTTCACATTTGCCAGAAATTTCTTAGTGCCAGCTGCGTCCAGTGTAAAGTAGAATCGCAGGTCCTGCTGTCCTCCGTGCTAGAAACCCACATCCAGGCAGCCTACTGTGGCCAACCTCGGAGCTTCGCTCACTCACAACTTTGCAGGAACCTCCAGGAAAAGTCCAGCCTGGCAGGTCTCGCTCACGTGCGAGGACCACGAAGGAGCACTACCAAAAGGCCTGATCCAGGTGTAGATGTGTTTCAAGAGCCACCCACAGAGCAACACTCATGTCCATCTGGTTGGAGGCCTGTTCACCTGTGCAAGCCCCGCCCCCCACCAACCAGGACGACAGTCACCTTCTGAATCCCACCTAGTGCTCCTACTACCACGTCTTCCTGCCCCCCATGTCCATAGGAAATGAAGCCCGGGCTTAGCCCCCAGCCCCGCCCAGACACATGAGCCAGCTGAAGTCCCCAGAAAGCCCCATATCTTGACTCGGCACCCTGCCGTCCACTCCGGGGACAGCTCCCTGATGGTCAAGTCCCCTCTGTCATCCCTCCTTCAGCACTATGAAGTCTTGCCTATCCCTCCCCAGCCCGCTCCTGACCCAGGAGAGGGTTTGCCTCTGCAGGGGCGCTCCCACACCCTCCATGCCTCTGTCCTACACATCCACAGCCTTTGTGGCTTTACCTCCCGCCCCTTCCCCTTCCCAGTGAGGCCGCAGCCCCGGGGCTAGGCTAGCCTAGCCCGAGAGCCCAGCCCAGAGGACACGCCCACGGAGGCAGGGAGGAGAGATGCAGGATTCGCTGCTCCCAGGACACCCAAGAAAACAACGAGGTGTTTAAAAGATATATATGGGGAAGGCAGAGGGACTCGCTGTGGGTTTGCAAAGGCCCCCATGAATGATATTTAAAGGGGAAATGCTGAGCTCCCCCCACCCCCAGGGAATGGCCTGCACTGGTCCAGAAGTCCCCAGGCATGACACATGACGTAGCTGTTCCATGAAACCGGATTTCCCCTCTGGGGCAGCTGATATGTGTCAGGCATGTCGGGGCTGGAATGTTTCCACACAGTCTTTCCAGAACCAAGGAGATTCCAGATGGGTTTCCTGCAATGAGAGCCCCCCCCCCCACCCCTGCCGTGGGAGAGCCCATTTGCTCGTAGCAAAAAGAAGAGACAACCGGGGAAAACACAGGATTAAAAATCTGCCCCCAGCCAGCCACGTGGCCTTGGCCCCTTCCCCAGCATCTGGAAGCCTCAGTTTCACCATCTGTGAAGTGGGGGGTGGGGTGTGAGGGTGTGAGAGGAGGGTGTGAGGGAGGTGTGAGGGGTGTGAGAGCTGAATACAGGAACACACGACGAGCACCTAACCACAGTGCCTGAGAAGTTGTAGGAACTCAAGAAATACGAGTTATTTTTATTATTCCTCAAGTTCACGGAAGACTTCCTCCCACCATTTGCTTTCTCCGAATGAACTCTAGCTTCCTAATTCCTGCGAGAAAGCCAGCGAACGGCCCTGGAAGAATGAGGTGTCTGAAGAACGTGTACTTGATGGTGAGTAATTACCCCAGGAATTCCCAGGGAGCACCGGAGAGGCCGCGCCACACTGCCGCTCGTCAGTCGCCAGCTCCTCGGTCTCACTGGCCCTACACAAAGGACTCTGCCAATTAACTCCGTCTCTGCGGCTAATCTGAGTAAATCGTTAGCCGTCAGTTGTCAGAACTGTGGCTGCCTCTGCCTGTTCATTTCACGGGATTCACGAAAAGCTGTCCTTCTGAACTAGCGTGGTTTCTGGGTGTTGATCGCAAGCCTATTAGCACAGACACTGTAATAACGAATTGAAATTTACATCGTGTGTAATCTCATTAATTGTCCGATCATATCAGGTTTGACAGTTTTAATGCATTACTAAGGGAAAATAGTCTAATACATGACATTAAAGATCTTATCAAGGTTAATTTGCCTTAAAATGTAGTTACTACATAATTTTTCATCTCCATTTTAGATGCTGTGGTTTAAACACATGACACTCTGAACGGGGTGGGAGGTGTCCACACATACCCACAGAGTCCAAGAGGCATTCCCCACCTCCCGGGAGACAAGGGAGGACTGGAAATAACCATGGGATTTGGAACCACTTGGGGCAATATCTCAGCTCTGGGCTTACTTGATGTGTGACCTGGGGCAAAATGCTGAACCTCCCTGGTCCTTGAGTTCCTCACCTGCAAAGGACTACTGGAACCCCTACCTCACTGGATTGTCGTGAGGCTGAGACAGGTACTTAGATGGCCCAGTAGAATGCCTGGCACATAGTAGGTACTTTTTATTCTTATTCCCCATCACATCCTTAAGAGCTAGTACCAGGTATGGCATGTGGGAAGTCCACTGTAAATGGATCCAGGGTTGCCAAGGACTTCACGCATGAAGAACCAGATGGACAATACCAACAGCTAAGCCAATGCCAAATTAAATCCAAAGGGTAGGGGAAACTAGGCCAGATGCCACCTCAGACAGGTGACCCCGAGTGGTCCCAAACAGGGGAGACCAGCAGGAGCTGACACTTCCCTCAGGGAAAAGGACCTACCCTAACTCAATTCTGTTTATGAGCCGCCTAGCTGGGCTGGGTCATAGCTGTCCTCCAGCACTACATTTTTTTCAAATGTTTGTAAGTAAAGACAGTGCTGCATGACAGGAATAATAATAACCAAGATTAATATAATATCCCTCATAGACATGATCATATTCAATCAACCATCAAATATTTACAGAGCGCCTACAACTCTACGCAAGCTCTGTGTTAGGTGCTGGGTATGACAAGCTGAGAGGGTTTGACATTATCTCTGGCCTCATAGAACTTTCAAGCAGTTATAATATAGTTTGATGAATGTTATGATGGGGAAAATACAAGGAGCCATAGGAACTCATGACAAGGGAAACTAATATGCACCTAAAAACACAGCCTCAAAATACATAAAGCAAAACTGACCAAACTGAAAGTAGAAAAAGATAATTCAACAATTAAAGTTGGAGATCTCAATGGCCCACTCTCAATAAAGGTTGGAACAACTAGGCAAAAGATCAGCAAGGATACAGAAGACCTGAGCTGCGTTGTCAACCAACCTGACCTAATGGACATTTATAGAACCCTCCATCGAACAACAGCAGAAAACACATTCCTTTCCAGACCACGAGGAACATTCTTCAGGATGGATCACGTGTTAGGCTGTAAAACAAGTCTCAACAAGTATGATAGAGCTTAAATCATGCAAAATACATTCTCTGACCACCACAGAACTAAATTAGAGATTACAACAGAGAGAAATTTGGAAAACCCTCAAGTATTTGAAAAATAAGCAATCATTTCTAAATAGCCCATGGATGAAAGAAAGAAATCACAAGGGAAATTAGAAAAGAACTTGAACTGAAGAAAATGAAATGCAACATATCATAATGTATGGAGTGTAGCTAAAGCAGTGTGAAGAGGGAAATTTGTAGCTTTAAATGCTTGTATTAGAAAGGAAGAAAGACCTAAAATCATCTAAGTTCCACCTCAAGAAGCTAGAAAAAGAAGAGCATATCAAACCCAAAGTAAATAGAAGGAAGGAAATAAAAAAATAAATAAAAACAAATAAAACAGATGACAGAAAAATAATGGAGAAAAATCACTTAAACCAAAAAAAAATTGGTTCTTTCAGAAAATAGAAACGATACACCTTCAGCTAGACTGACTTGGAAAAAAAGAGAAAGAACTTGCCAGAGAAAAGATAGCAGGATGAAAATGAAGGAAGGAGAAAGAAAGGGCTCCAGACAGGAAGACCAACCACAGTGAGAGCCCAGGGACAAGAGAGGGTGGGGGACACAGAGGCATGGGATGGGGGAGAAGGCCGGCTGTCCCTGGGCAAGGGTCACCAAAGATCTTGTGCTCTGTCAGTGGGCTGCAGCCCCACCTCTAGGGCAAAAAGCCATCATTTGAATGTTTTAAGCAGAAAACACACACCATGGTCAGAGGTTTTTGGGGTCCTTACAGCTCACAGATGGGACAGGAGACATGGGGAGGCCTTGGGACTTGCCCTAAAATCATGCAGCTGGCCAGCATTATTGCTGGAACAGCACTCAGCTCTTCCACCCAATCATCCTGGACAGAGCACTGATGGTGTGCCAGAAGAGAACCCCCACATCACCGCCTGTCACCGGAGGCTGCTGGAAAGCTCCGTCCAAACAGTGCCTTCCAACAGAGGCACGCATGTTCTAAATAGAGAGCGGTTACATTTTTGCTGCCCTGATGTCCTATATAATCTATGCTCTTTCGACTTTATGGTGGTCTTACAAGTACCCCCACAACTCAGTCTTTCCTGCACTGCACATCGTGACGTTTTTGAAACAGACACCAAGCAGAATTAAATACTAGAGACTCTGCTCCTTGGAACATGCTTCCATGGCTCCAAAATTTCCCCTGAAAATTGGGCCCTGGCATGGTGTGACTGACATTTTTATCACAGGACAAAATCCCCACCCATCTCCACCAAATCCATCCAAATCCCTGAAGGAACAGTGCACAACCCACGCTCCCAGCCAGAGACTGACAGAGAGCAAGTGGGGCCTCCCCACGTCCCCACGAGCTCAGAGTAATTTGGAGGGCCCCGAACAGGGTGAGGGTGGCATGCTGTCCATCTCCCACAGTGTCAGCATTTGGTGGTGGGGGGGGTCTGGGTGGCCCCCAGAGTTGGAAGGCACAGCTTCCAAACCCTCCGACCTCCCAGAATCCCAGGCCCCACCTCCAATTCCACAGGGCTCCTCATGGAAAGAATCCTGAATCAGTTTGTGAGGATAAATGATGCGTCAGGATGTGGGGGATCCAGGCATATGTGGAAGGGGGTTTTATCAGCTTTGCCACTTTGGCCTCATTTCCAAACCCAAACCTGTTCACCCAACTTCTCATTCAGCATGGTGCCGCCTCCTTACCTGCTGCCTGTTCTGGAAGCCTCGCTCACCAAAGGCGCATTTCTGCCCCCAGCCTCATACTCCCCCACCCCCACCCTGTCCACCAGGGGCCAGCACCACCCAGACGGCTCTGCTCAGGAGCACCTATCTCAGCCGTCCTCCCCTTCCTTCCTGCCCCAGAATAGCACGTAGACCCTGACCCTCTTCCTTCCAGCCACCAGTGGTAGCAAAAGCCCAGGGATGCTGGGCCGGCCACTCGGTTTTCCTCCATTTCTAGAATGTTCCATGGGATAAGCAAGCACTACCCACCCCTTCCTGGGGCCCTGTGGCTCTCCTCATCCCATGTCTCCTGGACAATGTTCAGCATCTGCTTTGAGAGCCCGATGACCCAGGACCCAGCAGAAAGTGCTCCTGGAGACCTCAGGTCCCAAGCCCATGGTGACATCCACATGCCTGCAGACAGGGGCAGCTGTCTTTACACGCAGGACAGCACAGGGCTGGGGGTGTCGGGACCCAATGTCCAAACCACACCACCCCCAACACTCTACTCACAGGCCCAAAGAAATGAATGTCTATGGGTGTCTACCCCGGAGGCCTGAGAAATCCCACCACCACCTGGGAAGGACACATCATGCCCGGACTTTATAGAGGGCCACTAGGAAGGTCCCAGGACTGCCACTTCCCAACTATGGGCCTTGGACCTTCCAGAGAACCTGGAAACCTCAGGATTCCCCACCCCTGTGATGAGACCAGTCTGCGCCCTCTTGAGACTCAGATGGGATAAGGCAGGTGCTTTGTACCCAAAGAGCAGGCTCCCATGAATACTTTATTGACACTGCTTATGGGCTCACAGAATCCTCGGACCACCCGAGGAGGTAGGGATTGTTCATATCAGCCTTTTTCCAGATGCGGAAATTGAGGCTGTCAGGTTAAGAAACATACCTAGGGCCCCGCAGCTAGAAATAGCCACTCTGGGCTTTGACACTGGAACCTGAGCCCTCCATCCCTGTGCTCTGTCCCCTGTCACTGATGCAGGTCAAGCCTTTCTGCAGAAGGAGCGAAGAACAGAGAAGGAAACGCTCACTCACGGACGCCCTTCCCACGCCAGGCACTGGGCTGTGGAGGCCATGTCCCAGGACACCTGCCCAGTTCCAGGTATTGGGACCACCGTGTCTACCTTACATATGGCTAGGGCTCAGACATGTCACGTGCTCTGCCTGGCGTCACTCGGCTAAGTGACTGAAGGTTCACTCCCGGAGTGTCCAATGGCTTAGCTGAGTGACCCTCCAGGAGCCGAACGGACACACTCCGCTTAGAGTCCCAGGTGCCCTTCTGTGGCATCCCCCTGCCCACTGCTCAGGAGCTCTGGGCCTTCAGAATCCCCCCAGACTGCCATGAGCCAATCCTCAAAGTTCCTATCAGCGTCCCAGCGAGTCTGCCAATGACACCCTCAGACTTGGCTTCACACTGGGCACCATCATGCTAACTGGGTGGGCCCAGGCCAAACCCCTGGCTTCCTCTCAGGGTCTGTGTCGTGGTGTCGGTCCCAAGGACAGAGTCGCATGACTGGAAGGCACGGAGAAGTCACTGTGTCCTCATCCCTGGCACCCCTTTAGCACACCTACCCTGGGCCAGAGCCACCATGGGCCCCACGGCTGGGTGGAGGCCTGGGCTGGCACCCAAGGAAGAGGTGCCATTACCCTCAAGGTAAATGCCTCTTCTTTCCACCTTGGCAGCTGCAATTTCTAGCTGAAGACACCATAAGCTCGGTCTCCCTGCTCACAGCCCTGAGGCCTAACGACCATTAAAATCACTGCCCACGTCCATGGCCAATTACACCACTTGGCACCGTTCTTCAAGGCCGATTAGTGTATGGGAAACTACAGGGCACACTTCATTACCCTGGCTCCAGGAACCCTGGAGGGAGGGGCCTGGGAGAGTACAGTCTCACCCAGGGCCTGCTTCAGGTGCTGGGCTCAGGAAGGCCGAGCACATGGACTCCAGGGGGCAGCAGGACACCTCCCAGCAGAGAGGCAGCCCATCGGCCCCCCACGAGCAGCCCCCACAGTGGATCAGGAAGTAGCTCCTCGAGGCTGGGTCACCCAGAGCAAAAGCTTTGGCTCACAGTGCCCTGGCCCGCTTTTGCACATGGGTGGACCCGCAGATCCCCAACCCTGAGAAGGCGCTATCAAAATCATCGTGAGCAAGGCTCAGCCATGGGACGGGAATCAGGGGGTCCTGTGACCCTGAGGAAGGCTCCCATGGACAGAGGGACAGGAGAGAGCAATGCAGGAAGGGGGCGACCCCATCATGCACTGTCGTCAGCCTCAGGAGAGCAGGGAGCCCTTTGCTCCCAGCGGGAGGCTGGCCTGGCCCCTGGAGGGCATGGGGTCCAGGAACAGAGGCGGACCTTCAGACCAGCCACGTGGAGACCACCTTCTCCCTTCCTCGCCCCAGCTGGGCCCCAGGACCCCAGCTCTGCCCTTCGAGTCCCATGGTCCTTCCCAGGCCACTTGGTGGCCCCACCAGAGATCTCACCGCCTTCCCCCACTGTTTGGGGATTCGGTGTGAGGGTGCAGTGAGAAGCCCTTGTGAGGACCAGAGAGGCCAGGAGCCTGCCCCTGCTGGGCTGTCACTGGGATTCCCCACCCAGCTGGCTGCCTGGGGGACCGATGCCCATGTTAAAGGGGCCAGGACAACCTCAGGAGGCCCCTCAATGGATGCTTCATTTTTTAGTTTGAAGATAACTTTCTGGCCCTGAAAGCAGTTCCTTTCGATGAGGGGTGGTATTTCGGCCAGCAGGCTCTGGCCTTAAGACCATGTGGGAAGAGTGGGAACCTCCACCCTGGCCAAAGGCGCGCGCGTGTGGCATGGGGCGGGTCGTCATGAAGCTTTGCGGGGTCAGAGCACACAGGGCCCAGCCCACAGGTCAGACCCACGCATGTTCCCACCGCTCCCGGGCCCTCCCC